>CM077033.1:51862484-52041888 GCA_039090855.1 Macrothele yani
AAAATTTAGTTGAACAAAAGTGTCATTCTTTTTTCTTTTTTAAATGTATGCACTTTCGGAACAGTTTATTCTTTCTTAGGGTTAAAAATGGAACACTTCATTTTTTCTTAGTGGACAGCTTTGAGAAAACACATTTCTATAAAAGCAGGGAAATTCTCATAGAATAACATGCGAAAACTAGTATACATAAAAAGACTGTTTCGAAACGAGTAAAAATCTGTTGAAGTTCGTTTTCGAAAAAGTTGGAAATAGAATATAGTAAAAACAGTCACAGCAAGTTCCTGAAAGTTGAAAATTGGATGTACTAAAAATGTCTAAGGAAAGAATTTTTATAAAACACAACTGCTTTAGTTTTCCCAGGCTAGAGGGGTCTTCAGTGAGAGCGCTTCTTCTTTTTCAACACAAAGAATGAAGCGAGTCAGTTTGAAACATTTCAAACTCCCCGAAAATAAGCCGTGTACTCTGGTTTCGGCTCAATACTGTAAAGCATTGCTCTCAGACCAGTCGGAAATCCCCCGATTGGTCGCCTGATGGAAAACATCAGGCCCATTTCCCTTAATAAATACCCAAATATCCTTAAGAAAAGTCTTTAGCAAAAAAATACTAGTTCCCCATTAAATCAATTCATTCTGTTACTATTTTAAAAAGAAATTTCTTTTACTTTTAAAATTCTTGAAAGCTTATTATTTTGATTCATTTCAATAAAAAAACATAATTTCACTTAAATTAAGGTTAATAAAAAAATAATTTCACAAAATTTATATCTTAGAATGAATAAAATACTTACACTTAAATTTAGGCTCTGGAAATAGAAAAAAAAATTACTTTAAACATTTCCAAAAAAAATATTTACTTATCTTTTTCAGTAATTTACCTAACTCCCTCCCCCTTCCCTTACCCAAATTTTTAGGAGCCCTAAAAAGGACTTTTTTTCAACAGCTGCTGTTTCCTCAAACTCAATACAAGTCGTATTGGGCTACGTGCATGTCGTGAACCGTTTTCAACAAGTTCGTAATGTCCAGAGATTCTAAAAATTCTTTGGAGATGAGTCCCTTCGAAGCAGCAACGAAAGATTCCGCTACAACCACAGGCTGCAGCATAGCAACGGCGCAGGCAAAGTGAGTGCTAAACTTAATATCCATGGAATCAGAGCAGGCATGCTCCATGATGTTGTTAGGCAATTTACGATAGGGCAAGAGACATTCCGGACATCGAAACAGTAGGTTTACCTTTTCTTCTATTTGTGTCGTGAGCACCTCGGTCAAGATGAAAATCAACTCTTCATCAGAAATGTTCGTTCCTGGACGATTCGTACTCTGCAGCTCTAACACAGCTTTTCTAAAAATGGATCCAAATTGCAGCTGAGTAATGCTTTTCCATATGTCATCGCATTTCTCCAACAGTTCATCAAATTCTTCCCACTTTAGTGTGACGGAAATGGGGTTTAATCGACGGAAACCATGAACTCTAGGAGAGATCTGTTCAAAGGAATACACACAACTGTCCCCCACTTCTCCGGCCGGAGAGGAAGAAACAATCAGTTCACTGTTGACAATCACTTCGTCAATCCTAGCTCGGAAACTATATGAACGTTCCATAAACTTTCGGAAAGTTAGAGCTGACATAGTAATTCCATTTTTGGTGGGCTGGAAAGTTTGTCCGTCATAACGATAACTCCGGAGATGGACTCTGACTGAGTTTGTGAAATCAGTAACTTTCACCACAACTTTTCCTCCCAAAGGAAAATGATGGGGGTGAAGATCATTTGTAGTTGGAGAACGATTCATAATGTTCGGCTCAGCTACGCAGGCTTTCTTAGCTACAGACGAGGAAGTAGTCGACGAACGCTTCATCATGATTCGGGAAATTGAATCGTTAGCACACAACAAGGAGGAAGAAGGCACAAGTGACTCGGACGAATGCACAAGACGAATTGACGGTGAAAGAGCACTGTCTTTATCTGGTTTGTTATCAGCAGACAAACAAACGGTGGGCCTTGGAACTGATAACAGAGGTTGGTAGTCATCCTGTTTACTGCGTGAGCGCGTGAATGAGTCATGAGACAATGGCGTCTGTGCTATCATCTTTCTGAAGGTTAAATTTAGCCTAATATTTGGAGCGTTCTTTTGACGCGGTAGACCATGACTCCAATAAGAATTCGTTGGCGGAAGCATCTGGAGTAGAGAACCTGATCTCAGAGTTAATGAAACTGGTTTAAATCCGTTCCTCTTAAAAACAAAATCTCTTTCTTGCCCGAGAGATACAGAAGCAATGCACGACAAAGGTTCTAAATCTGATTCATTGTCCATGTGAAATCCGATGCTATCTTTTCCAGTTCGGTATTTGTTTATTAAAACAAAGTTGAAAGTCTCCTCGCATTCTTTTTCAACAGCGAGCTTGATTTCTTGAAGCAATGGGGTCCAAGCTCAAACCGCTAAAAGTGTATTTCAGATTGGGGTCCCCGAAGGCAACATGCTGTCTAGGAATGTTATAACACTTTCCGAAAATTTTTATTTTTGAGAATTCACCACTCAAATATTCCACTTCATCTTCCAAACGAGAATAGTAATGAATCGTTTGAGCAAGGGAGAAGAGCTGAGAGTAACGAAAATTCAGATTTTCCTTGTTATGACGAAGACACAACATTTTTTACAGATCAACACACTCACACCAAGCACCGAAGCGATAATGAGTCAGGCAGGCAGGCAGGCAGGCTTGCGATAAGGCGTATGACGTCAGGTTTCCGAGAGATGAGTAAGCAGCTTTTCCCCCTTTCCCCACCTGCTTATTCTGTCAGAAGGTCCTACCCTTTTGAAATGTTGGGGAAAAATTACTCCCCCAATTACGTTGACAACGAAATTTTCTAGAAATGCGTACATGAAGACACAATATTAAAGTAACAACATTCCTCAATTTATATTAAAAAAAAACAAACCTCTACTGGTTTTAAAGTTCCTTCTCTTGTAATTTTTTTTCTCGCTAAATGCATCTTTGACAACCCCGAAAGCTGAACTTCTGTTCTTTTCAAAATGATTTGTTCCGAAAGGGGTTCACTCCCTGAGGAATGCAGATTCAAAGCAACGTGATCACTCGTTATTTTTGTACAGACAGTTAAAACTATGATCAGCAACAAATTTGAAACAAAAAAAAAAAAAAACATTGGACTGTCTCCACACATTTTTAAAGTGACGTCATTTGAGAGGAGGTTTTTCATGACAAATTTCTTCCAACAGGAAAAGAATGTATGCGAGCAGAGTAAAAAATTTTCGTCTCAAAATGTTTGTTTTGCTCACGTGAAGATATTTCGTCTCGATTTGCTCACGCGAAGACTCAAAATAATGCATAAGCAGGATTCCCAAAAACATAAAAGAATATAAGTTTTATATAAAAAAGAAATTCCAGGAAAATATTGGAGGGGCGAAAGATTCCCATTCTTCCATTCCCACAAAAAATTTAACGAAGTCTAATAAATCTCTCGAAAAAAAAATTAAACAAATACTTGGACTGACAAAAGAGAGAACGACACGTGACGTCAACCTATCCCGCGGCTAGTAGTAGGAGATACACTGTTCCCCCTCTGACATCATTTTTTTTTCTATGCGAACAGAAATTTACTTGAACAACCGTCTTAGAAAATGCCTCTTCCACGTTTTTTCTTCCCAGCCATGCAAAAACAATCAGGTTGCCTTTTCCCACCAAAAGTTCTAGCAAGAAGAAGCAGGAGACGCCGGAACGAAACCCGAAGGAGCTCCCTCCCTGTCTCGCCCCTTGTTATTCGGCTCCTTCGGGCTACGTTCCGGCGTCTCCTGCACCCAAAAGCACTGCTAGGGGGCAACGTACACATCCCCTTTCCCCCACTCGGTCGTTTTTTTTTTTTTTTTTTTTTTTTTTTGATTGGAGGTTTAACGACCACCGTGAGCAACTCAATGGGCTATAAGCAGTCGCCCGTCCCTAATTTAGGGTCACTGGTTCCAGGGAAGGGAGAGAGCCAGTGCCGTAAGACAAACACAACATCCATGCCTGACCGGGATTCGAACCCGGACCCCTTACGGACGAATGATCAGAGGCCAATGCCTTAGACCACTGCGCCACCGGGGCGGCCCACTCGGTCGTTGCCATCTCTCAAAGATACATCGAAAGTTCCAAGAAGCACCGCTAGGGGGCAGCACATCTCGTTTCCCGACTCGGTCGTTGCCATCACTCAAAGATACATTGAAAGTTTCAAGAAGCACCGCTAGGGGCAGCACATCTCCTTTCCCGACTCGGTCGTTGCCATCACTCAAAAACAAAGATCTAACATAATAATAAAGTTCCAAGAAGCACCGCTAGGGGCAGCACATTTCCTTTCCCCGACTCGGTCGTTGCCATCCCTCAAAGATCCATTAAAAGTTCCAAGAAGCACCGCTAGCGGCAGCACATTTCCTTTCCCCCACTCGGTCGTTGCCATCTCTCAAAGGTCCATTAAAAGTTCCAAAAAGCACCGCTAGGGGGCAGCACATCTCCTTTCCCCCACTCGGTCGTTGCCATCTCTCAAAGATCCATTGAAAGTTCCAAGAAGCACCGCTAGGGGCAGCACATTTCCTTTCCCTCACTCGGTCGTTGCCATCTCTCAAAGATCCATTAAAAGTTCCAAGAAGCACCGCTAGGGGGCAGCACATCGACCCTACACACACTAGCGTCATCTGCCACGCCCCCACATCCTTCTACCGCAAGCCACGCCCCCATCCTTCTGCCGCAAGCCACGCCCCTTGCTCCTTCTCTAGAAGGAGCTGCTCCTTGAGGCCGGACCCGGCATTTCATACTACTAACATGAACTCATGCAGCTCTCTATTAGGACGTCGCTCATTATCGCTGTACATAAGAGAACGAGACCAGAGTTTTCTTCCATTGTAATCGCGTCTGAAGATGAAGCCAGTCAGCTATAATGATCTCACGTGGTTTAGTGTAAACTATATTTTTAACTATGCTAAGTCTGGAATTAAAAGTTTTTTTAATTGACCTTAGCTTTTAGTGATTTCCACGACTTTTAATATATCGACGGCTTTTAATATCGTGAGTCAACGGTGCTGCTCTTGAATTTTCTTCAATATGGAAATTTTCATTCAAAACTAATTGAGTATATCTTTTCGTTGTAAGAAATAGAAATAAGTGGGAAAGATGCTACATTATTCTTAAACATTTATGTTAGGAAATTTTGGCAGGTCATCCGCTGAGATTTAAATTAGAAATTTTCACGTTGATGATGTCACTTGTTTAACAAGAAGTACAGTGACCTATAATTGGACATCAAAGTCATATGCTATGAAAAACTGATTACTGAATATAACAGCTAAGAATTCATCATTTTCCCTTCTGGTATTTCCATTGACAGCAATTTATCTTTTGCCTCTCCACTGCTACACTTTCAAGGAAGTTGTTTTACCTATCATGTAGCAGTTGCGTTCTGATATTAAATTGACGAATAATATTGTTATTAAAGGTACCAATGGCAATGACCGTTTGTCAATGAATGTTTCACACATACGTAAGGTTTATGACAGACATTTCTACAAATGTTTGCTCATGTTTAAATACTAAATATGGATTTTTTTGGCATTTCATGTTTTTAAATGGGATTCATTTTTTTCTACCAGGGAATGTTGCAATAACTCTGTCTGGAAATATAGAAGAATCATAGTAGCGCTTTAAGAACAATCGCCTCCCTCAGTTTAAACTCTTTGAGACGTTAGAAATTCAGAAGCCCTGATTTGACGCTACGAATACGATTTCTAAAGGACTTGGATATAAAAGTTGAAGACATTTTCGTTTTGAATCTAGAAAACAAGTGAGTACTCCCCGTCCTATAACGCTGTGTTTACCAGATGGAATAATTGCTGGGATATTTTCTCACATAACATTTATTTAATAAACATGTCTCTGGGCTAATACATTGCGTATTTACTGCTGCAGATTGTAAACAACGAGTTTTTCTGCTTATTAGCCCAAACATCGAGGCTTTCGCCGATACCTCAAAAATTTCCACCCATACTCTCGATGTTTTGCGAATGAGAAACCACCGATGCCGATCATCTATGTTACCTATCGACGAGGACATTTCTATATCTGATAATAAGATTATGATTTTTTGCAATATCTTGTCACTGACATGCAAGCCAACGACAGCAGTATAAAGGCATCTCAAGAAACCTAAACAACTGAAATATATATATATATATCATCATCATTGTCAACCATTATCAATCCACTGCTGTACGAAGGTCTCTCCAAGTTTCCTCCACAACGGTCTGTCTTGTGCCAGTCTCCTCCATGTCACTCCCGCATACTTTCGAATTTCATCCACCCATATTCCATGTGGTCTTCTTCTGGGTCTTTTCCTGTCCCTTGGAATCCAATCTAAAATTTCGGCTGTCCATCGATGATCTGTCCTTCTGGCAGTATGTCCAGCCCATTGCCATTTCAGGGATTTAACTCTGATCATGATGTCTTCCACTCTTGTCATTTTTCGGATCCACGAGTTCCTCTTCTTATCTCTCCGGGTTACACCAAGCATGCACCTCTCCATGCTATTTTGTGTTGTCTGCAGCCTTTGTACTAAGCACTGGAAGGATGGAAGGATATATATATATATAAACACTGGAAAGATATATATATACATATATATATATTTCCAATAAAGAACTAAGATTATAGTATGTAGTTTACACCTAAATTGTTCAATACATAGAAATAGTAAGCAACACTATGAAATTCAGGTTGCTCTTTCACGAATCGGGGCTTCTGGTCACCCTATATTTGAGCCCCAGTCGATATTCAAAATATTAATAATACTTCTACGTAAAGTAACAGTCAGTCTGTTGCTGCATTTAATTCTCCTAGATTAAAGTATTACGTAGTTTGGTAGCAATACGCGATAATAAAGGAAATTAAAATTACATAGCAAAAAGTAATAACATTTTCTATTTTAAAACCATCAAAATAAACCTGCAGTCAGCATTAGCACCATTGACAGTGCTTTCGCCGTGATCTTTGATGCTTACGACCAACCTGAACCGTGGCCACGCCTGAACAGCAGCAAGATAGATGAAAATACGTCACGGATGTTTAGCTAAGCAGCTAACACCTTAGGATCTCCTAAGTGTTTCTTTGCAGATTTTGTGAACATGTGTGCGGCGCGAGAACAGCAAGTTCAAGAAGACTGGATTGCAACAGAACATCGCAATATATACCGTGATAATCACACAGCAATTAACTTGACCAACTATAAACAGAAGTAATAATATGATTTGGTAAGTGAAATTTAACCATTGATTTACGTGGCTATATTATAAATCAATAGCTGAACAACTATTACTATTACTGTTTCACTCATTATAAAGTATCTTCAAGCCGAGTGCGCTATGCTTCGTTAAAAAAATAGCAGAAAACAAATCTTTTAAAAACATATATTTTAAAATAGCAGAATTAACGAAGCATAGTGCACAGCTTTCGACTAAAGAAAAATAAGGTCATTTCTGTTGATATATCTTCATTTCGTTGTTTACAAAAAGTTATATTTCCAAAAACGTAATGTGAGTGAAAATGTAAAGGATTAAAAATCCAAATTATTTAAATCAAAAGATCCGATTATTAGCGCATCAAGCGTGGCGATAACGGGATGAAGAGACAAAATGTAGATAATATGTTATTTATTATTCGACATTTCATTTCTACAAAACAAATTTTATTATTTATCACGGAATTCCATCTATTAGAGTTCTAATTCGAACAAATATTCGTGCGAAATGTACCGAAATACTCAGTAACCAAATTCTTTCCAATTCACGACCAGCAGGGAAATAATGGTAAATAATATCCGAATCCGAACCTTTGTTCTTTCTGCTGCATATGCAATTTATTCAGCTACGCTGGTAGAAACAATAATATCGACAATTGCTGTTGAAAAAATAGTAAGTGTTTATACAGTATGTTTACCAATTATGAAGAGAAAAACGAGTTATGAAAGCATTATTGGTAAAACACGTTTTCAAGCTTGTGAACGAATTTGCAGCTTCGTTGTAACCGCTAAGGTTACGTGCTAGCTACCACAGTGATGTGATGGGGAAATCCCAGAAAACATAGATTGTAATTAAATGCGAAATATCACCATATATATGATAACCCACAACCAAATCGGCCAACAATAAAGTGAAAGCCAAACCAGAAAACATTAGTGACTCTAAAGCATTGTAAAAGCCAAATCATGATCATATATGGATGATTTTAGGAAGGGAGTTGACCCCAGGTCTTAAACAACCCTTAGAAACGGGAAGCTAGGAGATTCGGGCTAGAGTGCCCGATATGAAAGTGACACCGAAGTGAAGTAGAAAGGTGGACGAAGACACCCTTATTTATTACCGGGGATGCCAGTACGCGATGTCCGACTGCTTAACGTGCCAATCCAACGCACGGCGAATATTTAGTGGATCGAACTTGAGGTCCTTTCCGTGGCAGTCACGAACGTTGTCCACTAGGTCACCCGCGGCACCATCCGGCACTAGCGTCTACCGAGAGAGACATGATCAGCTCACGAACACTCATTCCGTTATCTCATTGGTGGGTGCCGTCACGGCACCCAGACGGCACCAAGATGGCACCGACCAATTGGAGACCGCGATGCGCGGTCATTGTGTTGTGTTGATGTTTTGATATGGGGATAATCATGGCTGCTTCGAAGAGGTAAGGTTTTATCTAGTGTTTTTTTTAAGACCTGGAGAATACACATTACACAATCGCATTTCTTTTTTGCTTTCACATCGGAACAGTGGAGGACTACGCCTTTTGAAGGAATTAACGTGTATTTGTGGAGCACATTGATGCATTCGGTTTGTATCGCGATCGTCATTTCGTGCTGTCTCGATTTTTCCCCCTTCCCGTCAAAACAGTAAAGGATTAAGCCTTTTGAAAGAATACAAGAATAAACCTATTTATTTCTGGGCCGTATTGCATGGGGTCCGCAGTCGAAATTTTTATATGATGTTTGTATATGCCATTCGTAGTTACAATTTCTGTTTGCCCCTTCGTGAAAACTAAACAATCGCCACCCTGTTTGTGGTCAAAGGTATCGGAAGGTAAAAATAATGTTTTGAATTGGGTGTTTTCAACCAGAAATAAAAAAAATTGACAGCACTGGCAGTCCTTTATGAACTGGAGATTGACTAATGTCATACAAAATCGTTAGTAACAGGTATTGGTAGAACTAGCCGAAACCCGTCGGAATCGATGGGTTAGTTTTTTTTGTTTTTGAAAAGAATGAACTTATATGAAACAACAAATGTGAACTTTATTTGATTTACAAATTCATTCAACTAATTCAGTACAGACTAATAACCCTGGTTCGGGATTTTTTCTTTTTGAAAATAATAAACTAATGTGAAACAACAAATGTAAACTTTCTTTGATTGACAAATTCATTCAACCAATTCAGTTGAGACAATAGCCAAGGTTCGTGATTTATTTTTTAGTGACTGAAGATATAAGGACCACCACCATGAGCAACTCGATGGGCTATAAGCAGTCGACCGTCCCTAATACAGGGTCACTGGTTCCAGGGAAGGTGCCGTAAGATAAACACAACGTCCATGCCTCACCAGGATTCGAACCCGGTAGACTAAATCTGTTAAATTCCAGGATTAGTTTTTTTTTGGTTGTTTTTTTGTAAATAATACACTCAAATGATACGTTTATTTACATAATGGGAAACGTCTTACCAAGGTGAATAACTGGATCAAATGAATGTTAAATTGTATGTATACATCACACGGCACAATGCAATCAGGTAATCGCTGTTCCGTTAAGAATTTTCACACAAATTCCTGCTAGCATTGTTTTGCATAACGGTTTGCTGAGAATAGATACTTTGGACTGTCTCAGTCCCTCCATCGCTCAGCCTTCAACAGCGCGTGAGTCAACCGCAGGTGAACAGATGTGAACTGCAGGCTTCTCCCATAGATTTTACGTGGGAAATTTGCCAGCCCACAATGCCCGGACCGTTGCCCCAATCTCATTTTTCTCTTCGACTCGCACATCTACATGGTAAGACCTTTATTTTGATACCTCAACCATATTTTTACGTTCAGTCGTTCCATTACAACTGGTTTTACAGTAAAAAATCTTATAGAATTAATATATAGATGATTCAACAACACCAATCCTCTTTCTAGAATTCAGAGTTTTGTTGCTGAATTCAGAGCTGGTGTGACATCGTGCCTCACTGGTCAATGCTACCGGGATATCCTGGATGGCCATTTGCTCCCGTTTGTGCATCTTCAACATCCCACAGAGGACCTCATCCTGCAACAAGACAATGCACCGTGCCATCGCTCCCGAATTGTATCCGAATGGTTGGGTGAACAGTCCACCGAGGTGACCTCGCTTCCTTGGCCAGCTAGGTCACCTGACCTCAATCCCATCGAGCACATCTGGGATGCCATCTAGAGTGATTCGGGGCTCTGATCCACCTCCATGAAGAAATCTTTGTGAACTGTGGGAACTTGTTCAGGGGTCGTGGATCCGTTTGGCTTCCCAACGCTTACGGTATCTTGTCGAGTCCATGACGAAACGAATCGCCGCCGTCATCAGGGTGAAAGGTGGTGCTACACGTTACTAGACAGGTATCTCTAATTCAATTGCTCTTCAGTGTATGTACAGAGAGAGAGAGGTTTTAAAACTGCTCATGAAATTTCCCAACTTTGGTAAGACACCTTGTAAATCGTAAACAAGCCTCTGGTAAGGTATGCATAGGATAATGATGCGTGCAAAGCCATAATAGTCTCAAACATGAACGATGTGATTAATAAGTCTGATTTAAAATAAAAGCGCTATATAGCGGCTAAAGATATCCGAGAGAATAATCTGTAGCGTACCAGGGGTCCCGTTTCAGTCAACGTTAACAGTCCCCAGTCGAGAATGCCACCCCCACCAGCTTGAAGAGTACCCTGCTGGCAAGAAGGATCCATCGCTTCATGTGGTTTGCGCCGTACTCGTATCCTGCCATCCGCATGCACCAATGTGAATCTCGACTCATCAGTCCAGGCAACATTTTCCCAGATGTCTAGGGTCCAGTGGCGATGTTCCCGCGCTTATGCTAATATTTGCACCCTACGTGTGCAGTCAGCAGCGGTATCCTCCTGGGACGATGGCTTCTGTACCCCATAGCCGGGAGATAGTTCTGGATGGTGTGTCTGCTTACACGTTTTTGTGCACCAGCGTTAAATTGACGAGTGATTTCTTGCACTGTGACCCGTCTATCCGCTGTTACAATGCGAGCTAGCCGACGATGACCCCGCTCATCCACAAGCTGTTGTCCACGCAGTTGGCCCTTGCAGGGACGGTTTTACCGGATTTGATGTA
The DNA here is from genome assembly GCA_039090855.1 of Macrothele yani. NCBI lineage: Eukaryota > Metazoa > Arthropoda > Arachnida > Araneae > Macrothelidae > Macrothele > Macrothele yani. The sequence continues at coordinate 51,873,873 of CM077033.1, forward strand.
ATCACGGTGCACCCGTGACACAGTGGCTCGTGAAAATCCTAGTGTCTGCATGACTTCCGAGATGGAGTGACCCATTCGTCGGGCCCCGACAATTTACCCACGATCAAATGCGCCTAGACCCTTTGCTTTACCCATACTGCGTCCGACTGTTACGGATTCCCATCGCATCACTGCATACGTCATATCGTTTCCGTTTACAGGGTCGCCCACAGCGCCACATTTGCATAATGCCAGCTGTCTCTAATTCAATCGCTCTTCAGTGTATATATATATACCTATCTGAGGCAGCGGTATGCATGCGCTCATGTTACAGAAGGGAAAGCCACCACTGCTAGTAAAAATAACTGACTCATTATACTTTGACCATGCTTAAAGTAAGGCATAGTCGAAGGATATGTAATGAAATCGTGTAGCATTATTGCACTACATGCTTTCATTACAATCTTTCTTTAGCTTTTATATGTAAAAAATGTTATGACTTCCTAAGGAACGTAATTTTAAATTGCTAGATTGATCTTGAAAATGTGTACATATACACTGACTTATGACCATAGGTCATCCTTTCGCCCTCAGTACAGCAGCTATCCGACATGGCATCAATTCAATAACATGTTGGAAGCAGTTGGGAGGTATGGCTAACAAAAGTGGGTGTAATGCAGTCTTTTAATGCTCTTACGGAGGTATAATCGGTGTATTGAGATGCCTGAAAGTCCGTTCTATAGTGCCCCACAAGTGTTCTATGGGATTGATATTGGTGGAGTTTGAAGCCCAATTTATATGCTGGAAGTCTGAACCAGTGTTTAAGCTAAGGTCACTATTTCCGCGAAATGCGATGGGTTAATCTAAAATGCAAGAAAAAATTAGTGTCTGTCGCAAAATTGCACCCGCTGTTTAAATATTAACCCAACAGCAAATTCTACTCCGGCTATTCTGTTTTTATGGAAACTACTTTTCGAAATTCCGACAAAGATTTGTGTTCCGTTGTTGTTTTCTTAATCCTTAAGGTATAATAGGTTCCTACCATGTCTCTATAGCACCTGTTGAATCACTTCCCAACCCGTACATACACTCTAGAGCGCTCCATAAAGTTAGTAGGCTGGCAGGCTAAGATAGAGGCTAGAGGGATTAGACCCCTTCTCCTATTCAAGTCAACTGCGATGTCTATGGCTTCAATCCCACCCCCAAATCCATAAACAACCCCTGCATTTGTAACCGGAGTGACCTTTCAAACTTCTACAGAGAAAGAACGCAAATTAGGAAAGATAAGTGCAAACTAGGGGTTGCTGTTGCCACTCAAGTTACCGTACATCATACAACGTGCCGCATTTCAATGAATAACTTCATTATTAAGAAACGCAAATATTGTGAAGGCAGTGCCGATAAAAGCAACTGAAAAAGAATGTGAGTTTTAAAAAAAGTAAAACTGCTACTGAATCTAATATACCTTCGAGCAACTCATATATTTGTTTTTGCACATGGCTGCTAACTATAAAAAAAATTTCCTACGCTGAAGGAGTTCGATTGAAGCATCAAACATTTAGGGCGATTAAAACATCAATCAATTTAGGTTGATTGAAACATCGAAACAAAAATATGTGTCAACTCTCCATCGTGCATGACAGAGATAACATAACACGTATGCGTAACTACAGAAAAAAAAATTAATTTCAGTTGTCGCCGAAACCACGGCTTCATAGCTGGAGAATAAAATCTGAGGAAATAGTTGCTTGTAAACAAAGGGCTCTCTACCTTAAGATTCTGGAAGTGGAAACACACACAAGACCGAAATAAGAAAATTTAAATAAAGAAAGAATCCCGGCGGTCTCGATCCCCAGAAAATGTAAACACACACAACAGTCTGTCAGGCAAGTAAAGTTTCACCACGTGGTTTGTCATCACATATTTTACAAGGTAGAAGGGGATGGATTACAAGGTACCATGACTGGCCCAGAAACATGGTGCTGTGGTTTAAAAAAATAAAAAATAAAAAAAAAGTACCAAACTCCCTCCAGCCAGTGAGAAAAATATTTTCTCTGAAAAGCCCATGAGAAGCGAGGCGAATGGCCAACTCCCACCCGGGAACTGAGGAAACGACAATTTTGTGGTTTGAGGTGCCGTGCGACACATGGTTTTGTGAGAAAACTGGGTGTTTATCTGTCAGATTTTTCTTGTGTGGTTCTTTTTTTTTTTTTTTAGGCTCCCCTTTTAACAGTCCTTTCCCCGATTCCTGCGGCCGGACACTGGCTGCGGGATTAATTGCTCGGAGCGATTTGTTGCAGGTAAGTATTTAGGGTAGTATACGACTTCGATACTTAACGGGAAACCGTATACTCCTTTTGATCTAATTTTTCTGTACTCTTCTTTCATGCTGTTCTATCAGGGAATTATGTTCCCAATTCTCTTTTCTTCTTCTTTTTCACCAGCCAAAAGACGGAGAGCGCAATGGGTTCAGGTCTCTCAACCTCAGATAGGAGATCTCTCTCTCTCTCTTTGAGTTGTTCTCATAATGATTGAATGGAATTCTAAAACATTACCGTAAAGTGTCTTAAGCACTATTAAAAATTTGGAGCTCTTATATTTTCATAACCAAGTTAAATCACATTTCTTTTCCCGTATTGTCGCTTATCTTGTTTAAATAAATTTTCTTTTGTAGCTTTGATGTCATAATAAACAATTTTTGATAGATACATATAAAATTTTTAAACAACATTGGTATACTTTTTCAGGAATTTAAGCAAATTGCGTACAGACGTTGACTCTTATTGAATCTTTTCTATGACGTATTGTTATAGACGTCGGAAAAGAACGCATTCCACCCCTTCTGGTACTTATCACTCAGAAAATTAAAGACATTTAGAAAGTCATTTCATTTTTGGGACTGTTTTTAATGGAATTCCGGCATTCAGCCTTTCCTTTTCTGACATGATAAATTTTAGCAGTCAGCAACCAAATAAAGTTGTGTGCTACGGTATTTTCACATTTCAGGGAACGATGAAAAGTCTAAATTCGAATTACTAAAAAAATGTATAGGTGATTTGCTAAATACTAAGCACACAAATTATAGAGAGCAGGTAGCATGAAATACCACTAAAATATTTGTGTAATAAAATATTTTTTTTTCCTTCTAAAAAGTGGTGATTATGGGTGATACTGTTGTAAAACAATGGCCTCTTTAAAACAATGCTATTATGAATGAAAGCGGATGAACCCCATGTGTTTAAATAAGAACACTTGCATATGATGTCGAAACCTATAATATGAACAATAGATTTATTTTGAGCTAGGTGACCTGTTCTTATATGGCTGATTTGTAGTAGAAGTCGAGTTGGTCTTTCACGATGAAAATGTTAATTGGAAAGTACTTTAACGTCGTCGAACAGTCTCAGATTAATATGGATAGGAAGGAATGTCAGATATTCCTGTTGGCTCTTTTGCCAAAATATATCCACGCAACAGGTGCATGGGAAATTTTCTCGGGTAATGGAATGTTGTTCGTACATTATATGTCGGTAACCGTCTACGATGCTTATGCGAAGCTAATATCTAAGAGAAACGCTGATACCGATCAGTGTGAGATTTAAGCAAACTGTTACATCATTTAAAATACTGTTCATCTTACATCTTTAAAATCACTATGACCTAAAACAATATTGCTTGAATTACAGTGCAGAAGTTGTTCTTCGTTTGTCCCATGTAGGTTTCGAATTTTTTAAATATTTCTTCTTTTTTTTTATTCACAAGAAAGACATCTACTCATATTGTACGTATTTATAACGGATCGTTCTTCAGATATATCACGCATAATCAGTAGTCTTAAAATTCCTTCCATAAATTGGATTATCCACCGCGATTTCACCACATTCACGTGGACTCCCTTACCTAAAGACTCAAAGGTGACTTTCTGTTTCCATCATTTAAGCATTTCCATCAATGTTTTGCAACTGATATAACATCCGTATCAAATTCCAATTATGATTCTGTTTAAGCATTCATGTTTCAGGAAAGTATATCTTTTCAGTTCTTAAAATCAGTTTGTCATTTAAAATTTACATATCGGATATAAAAATCACAAAAAGCAAAAATGAAATGAAAATCAAAAGACAAGGTTAAAGTAGGATTTCCTGTAGCAGAATCCTGTCTAACACATTCTACTGTTATCCTTCCCACATACGGAATAGCAGACAAAATGTTCGTAAGCGCAGTCCCTGTATTTCCTCGTATTTCTCAGTTATATGCAGAATTTGACTGAGTGATCACTAAATAATACCTACCTACCTAATACTTCATAGGTTCTCCTTCCATTCTAAATATAGCTAAAGTACGACATGGCATCGATTGAAAATATATAATATAGTAAAAAGTAAAAGGAATTAAAAATGTTTAAGTTTTTTTGTTTTGGTATTATTGAAAAATTGGCATTTTGGTAAGAAATTTATAAAATTTTTCGTTATAGAATTTCAACTGATAGTAACAAAACAGTCAGTTTTGCATATTCTTATGCTTTTGCAGTATGGCAACATTTCTGGGGTTGTTCTGCCCAGCAGGACTGTGTTTTTTTCTTTCGAACTTTTAAATTTATCTCAGTCTATACTAATAAGAAATACCTGAACAGTTATTGCCATGAGATATTGAAATAGTATTTCGGAGCAAGTCCATGTGCTTCTTCACGAGAAATAACTTCAGAGCTTTTAATGTGAACGGAAAAATACATGTATTGTAAAATAAATTCAGGGCGCAAGAAAACAAAAAGAGCAAAAACTTGAGGTTTTCATAAGCGTTATGTGAATTACCATTATACGAACGAAACATTAGGAATAGGGAATGCATAAGTAATAAGTTTGAGCCATTGGAATTGCTGGAAATAGATATTTTCGCATAGGTAGCTCTAATTTTAAATATGAAACCCTATAGACGTCGCTCACAAAATAAATTTCCATCTCACAAACTAAGTTTCATGATTTGTAAAAGAAAAACAAAAGTTTCGTTAATATCTTTTATCACACTGGAACATATGTGGCGCAAAATAATTATGGACAGCTTTAAATTGGCATTACATTTAATTTCTTGAACAACATATCTAGTAAGTGTGTTGAAATTGAAATTTGGAAGATCCGTAGCAGGAATTTTATGCTGAAACTCATGGCAACTACAAATCTCATTAATAATGTTCCGCAAAGTTTTGTGCTAGTGAGTTTACCGGAGGTGAAACGTTTTCTAACGGTCATTCTCAAAGATAAAGAAACAGTGTAACTAATTTACTTCACCTTTCAAAAAATGAGTTATGGGTTGTTTACATTATAAACAACGTGTCCTATATGGTGTATATAGATTTTTTTTAAATAGGTTAGATGTGAATGTTAATTTCGCATTTTTCAGATTCATAAATTTTAAAAAATGAAAGAGTAAAAATAATTTTCCCAAATTTTTGCGTTATATGAATTAATATAAATTTCATAATTCATCGGATGTTTTCAATTGATGTAATTTTAATATACACAAAATTTTGTTAACGTGACATACGACAATATAATAACAGGTTCAACGAGTCTTTAGGTGATCATTTATTGTAATATTTTTTCGTGTGTAATTTTGTACCTTTATGATTTTTCAGCTTTCTGTCAGTTGTACAAAGTCGAAAGAACTTTTCACCGAAAACATAATATACACCGAACAGCCATTACACTCTGACCGCCTACTTAACCAGATGTTGAACTTCGTTTATATCGCAAAACAGCTGCCACTTGGCGAAATATCAATTCCGAGGGTGGCAATAGTTATCCCGGGGTATCTGATACCATAATGTCAACATCAGGTGGTCCAGTTCCCGATCGTTTCGAGGTGGTTGTGATTTAGCACGAACCCGCTTTTCCAAGTCGAACCTCAAATATTCGATCGGGTTAAAAGACATATTATTAATAATGTAACATATAGCAATATAATATCACTTTTAATGATTCTTTAGGTGATCAGTCATCTTATAGTTACAGTAGCATGTACTGTAATATTTTTCCGTGTGTTATTTTGTAACACTATGATTTTTCATCATACTGTCAGTTGTACAAAGTCGAAAAAAACATAATATAAACCGATTAGCAATTAAACTATGATCACTTACTGAACAAGATGTTGAACCCAATTTAGCCAGCAAAACAGCGGGTACTTAGCAAAGCATCGATTAGATGAGGTAGCAATAGGTATCTGTGATATCTGGTACTATACTGTCAACAGTTTTTCGTTCAGTACCCGATCATTTCGAGTTGGATGTGATTTAGCGCGAACCCGTTTTACCACGTTGAAACACAAATATTCGATCAAGTCCATGTCAGGTGATTGAGGAGGACAGTGCATAAACAGGTCACCAGCATGTGTGCACGATCAATTCTTTGACGATTCTGGCAGTGTGGCATGGCGTATTATCCTGTTGAAAAGGACCACCACCAGGAGGAAGCACAGCTGCTATGAATGGTGAACTTGGTCCGCAACGATGATTAGATACCTAACAGCTGTCAAGGATTGTGCCAATGGGATAATGGGGCCTAAAGTGTACCTAGAAAACATTGCTGGCAACATAACACTGACGCCGCCGTCCGTGTTTCCGCCCAACAATGGAACAAGGTGTCCCAGTCTCCGTTGGTAATCGGCGTATCCGCACTCGGCTGTCTACATGATACACCAGGAATTTCGAATCGTCAAACCAGGCCACTTTCTTTCCATCAATCACGTCAGTAGCCCGTTTCATGCGTTGTTGGACATGACGTGCAGTGAGCATGGGGACCCGGTTGAGTCTCCCGGTAGGCAAGGTCATGTGCAGAGATTGGTGATTAACTGTGTGCTGCGACACGTTGCCCTGAGAACCACCGTCGTACCCGCGGGTGATTTGTCACAGTGTCGCCATGCGGTCCCTCTGAACAATGCGCGACATTATCCTCTCTCCTCTGGCATCATTGAGCTACACTCGACACACAGTTGGACGACGTTTCGTCGTTTGTCCATGTGCGCACAACGTTTCCCACGTATTAATTGAAGCAGCATGTGAATAACCTACAAGCCATTCCGTTTCTGAGATCGTAGTTCTGAGGCAACGTACCATCTTAATTTGTCCTTTATCAAACTACGATGTGTCGGTAGCTTTTTCCATTCTGACTCCGAACACTCTACTAACCGAAAGCCGGTCTTCAGGTTGTATATCTACTGCTCTGTGAAACTCACCTTCACCACCGTTCGGTCTCCAGGCGTTCTCATTTCTCTATACTGGGAGTGTGGTCATAATGTAATGGCTGATCGGTATATATTGCGAACGAAAATTTTAAATAATTTTTCACAGTCGTTTATTCGAAGGAATTCTGGTGCTCCTAATCTGGTTTCTATTTGCTCTACGTTGGATAATCTATGTTGGCATATTACATTTCAGGGATTTCATTAATAAACAATTTTGTTAAAAATCTGAAACGTAAATCAAATAGAAGGGATCGCTCTCTCCACGTTTTTTTTAAGTGAGTCACGGAAAAATTATCACAGGCCGGTTTGATGTTCTTAATGCCCGTTAACTGTGTAATTATTATTCATTCGCCTTCTGGTTGTTTGTTCAGTTGCTGTTGTTCTTCTTTGGTGAATCCCCAGCATTGTGCGGGGTACCAGACGGGCAACCTGCCATGTGGTTTGGTAGTTTGTCGTATGTGAGTCTGTATAATTTCAAGGTCACCGTGGTGCAGTGGGGGCATGTCCGATGCGTGGCTAGGGAATCTTGGGTTCGTTTTCAGATAACGGCCGGTGATAATTTTTTTGTGACTCACTTATGAAAAACGTGGAGAGAGCGATGTCTTCTATTTGATGTCCCTAATCCACGTCAACTGTGTATTTATTATCTAAAACGTGATTTGAATTTTTATGGTTGAAAGATGGCAGGGTTCAAAAACGGATCTGATTGGCTATCAAAAGAATCGGTTACCTCTTTGAATTAAAGCGAGAATAAACAGTGAGGGAATAGAATTTGAATCATATAAGATTTTAAATTTATTAATATGACTAAGTTTAATATTTCAGCATAAAAGAATTCATTTTAAAGTGTTAAAAAATAATGTAATCGCATATGAAGTTACAGAAAGAACAGGGAAACGAAATTAATCTCCCAGTAGTGCACAAGTTTCACTAAATTCTATGAAACTTTTTATTAATTAATGAAATAATAAAATAAAAATTTGTTTTTTAATTTGCGGATGTCACATTTTTTTGCGGGAATAAATTTCCACTTCAATTCAATTTTGATGTAAAATCTTCGTCCGGGAAAGAAAAACACTCAAGCCTTCATTTGGAAATCGCCAGTGATTCTATTACTCTACTAGAAATTGAAAGCTACTTATCACTATGAATTTGTCATTTACCAATCTTAAACGATTCATTCACAAGGAATGATTATTTGGTAAATGTGTACTTTAGCGTTCTAAGTTATTTCGCAGGGAATATTTAACTGTGTGGAAAAAGTGCGACGTGCAATTTTTTAAGCAGGCAAAATAATGGGAAAAGGTGTGAAAATATAGTATTTGTTGAGAACAGGAAATAATTATACGGAGGTATTTACCTTTTAGTACGATGGTTTGGAAGGGTACGTCCGGTAGGCCAAGGACGACACAGCGGCGATGGCGTGAAGGTGTAGTCCAGTGAATGGAAGATTCTTTGAGAAGGACAAGTTACGGGCGGAAGAATATAACAGGAAGAGGTTGAGCTGTATCGAAGCGTCATGTACGAAACAGCATTGTAAGAGGTGTTAGTTGCTTTTTCAACAGCGTTGGTGGCTCTTTCCAAAGTCGTGAGTCTCCAAACTTCATTTGGGATTTCGTCAGAGCTTAAAATTTCATTATCTGGCACAATACGACATAAACCTCTTGGGTTTCCTGCTATACTACGATTTTTGAATTGAAGAAACTCCTTCATTTTCAGATACTTTTGTGGAATTGCGAATGGCTTTAATCTAAGCTCCTGCTCTTTCAGGCACCTTGAAAATTTCGGGTTTGCCTTACATTGCTGGAGGGGAAATTTTAAATTTACTGTTCTACCTGCTGTACATTTTTCATTGTTTATAACCTCAAGATTTGGGACTGGGGATTAAAATTTTGATAAATATATTCAAACTGATTTATGGGTGCGGCCGGTGCCCAATTGCTTGGATCAGGTAGCTTTTTTTCAGTTATTTTCTATTGGTTTTCAAGTTATTCACGTAAGTCTATTACCTTGAATACTACTTTTACTGTGAAAATTACCAGTGTAACTTTTTATTAGTAACTGCTAAAGAATATGGTGAATTTATGAATGGAAATAAAGCGTAAATGCTCTTTATTTGGATGGTATGATTGCAACGAGCAGATATTTACTCGCAAACGGTAAGTATATTTTAAGCTTCCGCTATTTTAGGAGTTTGTTTATTACCACTATGGCTTCGGATTCAAATGATATTTTCGCGGGAATCTAAGATTTACTCGTGAAGGGTAAATGGGTTAAACAAAACTCCCGTTTCTCGTTAATTTACATAGTTTGTCAATTTCCACTGTGGTCGTGAAGACGGTACACTGCAACGAATGATTTACTCAGTGAGTGTAGAAAAACAATCGAGAGTGGTGGACTTGAATGATCGTGAGTAACCCAAATCTGAGAATGATGATGAATGAACTCCTAAAAAGTAATGGTTTAGGGCATGTACACTCACATGCTTTAAAATCAGCAAGGCTTATTTCACTCAGAAACAAAATTTCTTGCACCAGAAATAGGTATTTCAAAAGGTGAGCTTAGGATGTCTTAAAAGAAAACAATGCAATAGGCTTAGTAAAAACGGGAAAAAATAGAGTAACAAATTAAACCTAAAAAAATCAGATGAAAACGGGTAATGAAGAATTGTTTATCTTTGAAGTTGTGCTTTGCTTCTGTCGAGCCACTTTGCATTCTGATTTTGCAATTCACAATGATAAACGTTAAAATGATAGGCGTGCATATTTTTACAGTACTGAAGAGTGCTTCTTATAACCATGTTTTTAATTCACAATAATGTGTATAAGTTTCAGTGCTGATGTACGGGGCCTTACTTATTATATGTTACTTTCATGAATATATCCCTGGGGTAAAATCGAAGTCCTCATAGTGTAGATCAATAGAATACCGGTATCGATCTTATCTGAGGCGACGAAATCGGCTAAATATGAAGGGCCTTAATGATAATTACAGCACATACCTCACTTTGATAGTCAATTAAGTCGTATGCAAGCAACGCTTATTTGGCTAAACTACAAATTTCATCGCTGGGTTACAATGAGATAATAACAAGACTGGGACTGCAAGATTCCTACTTCAAAAAGATTAACGTATTTCTAAGCCGATAATAAGCTACAACATAAGAAATTCCTTCGCACTTAATGTTCAGTGGCAGCGAATATGGTAGACGAATGATTATGTGATTTGCAAATGAGAGCAGTCAAGTGATGGATCTGATAAAACATTTTTAAACAAACATCAGCTAAGAGAGCGTTCATGAAAATCTCTGAAAAAAAGGATCCTCTGAGAACGAAAATCAGTTTTCTTTTATATAACAAAAACTCCACGTGACAATATTAGGACTGATGTGAGCACAAATACAAAGTACAGGATGCTGCACGACATTCAGTAACCACGGTTGAGCAGCCATTCAAAAATAGCTAATCATTTGTCTAATACAAAACCATGTTAGAATATATATATATATGGGATGTAAGGTCAGGTGATGCGTAACATCACAGCCTCTCCTTGACAAATGTCAACCCCGCCTTCTCGTGGTGCATCCTGTTCCCACTAAAGGGGCTCTGACGACCGCAAATAGCGGTATAACTATACCATCGGGATCAGAGGAAATGCTATCCCACACTCACCAACCCGCTTGGCCAGCGTGGTGAGTTATGGCCAAACACCTCCAAAATGACTCTACAACTTAAATCTTGGCCCTCAGTCTCCGGCAGCTGGAATGTACCTGGCCAAGGCAGCGGCCAGTGCGACATGAAGGCAGAGGGTGCTAAGAATCCCCGGAGGACCGGACTAGGCTGCCATTTGATGCTGACCTTGGCTACCTACAACGCACGCTCCCTATCTTCTGATTCAAGGCTTCTTGAATTGGAAGAGGAACTACAAAGGATCAAGTGGGACATCGTCGGGCTGAGTGAGGTAAGGAGAAAAGGAGAAGATCTCATTGAACTGAAAAGTGGACATCTCTTCTATTATCGTGGGACAGATACTGGCAGAACTAGTGGTGTTGGATTTATAATAAACAAGAAACTGAAGGATAAAGTGGTAGAAGTTGAAAGTTCCTCGGACAGAGCTGCACGACTCGTTATCCAACTATCGAGAAGATACCAGGCTCAGATTATTCAAACTTATGCACCCACCACAAGTCATCCTGAAGAAGAAATTGAAGAATTTTATGAGGAAATTCGTGATCTAAATAATAAAGGTAAGCAGCACTTGAAGATAATTATGGGAGATTTCAATGCAAAAATAGGGCACCGGCAACAGAATGAAACTTCAGTAGGTAAATTCGGTCACGGCAACAGAAACCAGCGTGGAAATACTCTCGTTGAGTTTGCAGAGGCAGAAGGATTTTTCATCTTGAATTCCTTTTTCAAGAAAAAGCCACACAGGAAATGGACATGGAGACATCCAATTGGGACGACAAGTGAAATTGATTTTATTATGTGTAACAAAAAATTCGTCATCGAAGACTGCAGTGTGCTAAACAAGTTCAACACAGGTAGTGACCATAGATTGGTGAGATGTAAGATGCACCTCAACACTAAACTGGAACGTGGCAAGCTCATAAGACAAACAAAATGTATTGACATAACCAACCTTAAAAAACACCATAATACTTTCAAGTTGGAACTGAAGAACAGATTCTCTGCTTTAGAAGGCCTAACATCGGAAGAAGTGGATATTTCGGAAGTTAACAGAAAAGTAACCAAAGCTCTTATGGAAACAGCAACAAAATTAGCTGGGTCTAAGAACAAGTTGCATGTAAACAAATTATCAGGAAAAACCAAAATGTTGATGCAAAAAGAAGAGAGATGAGGACAACTAAAGAAGATGTGACTCCCAAAGTGGAATATATAGAGCTATGCAAGACAGCACGAAAAAGTATCACTGAAGACGTAAGGAAATTCAACTGTGAGCTAGTGAGGAAAGCAATTGAAAACAACCAAAGCCTAAAGATAGCAAAGGGACATCTCAGTAAGGGAAGAAAACAGATTATGGCTCTGAGAAAAGAAGATGGTTCTATAACAAGAAATAGAGGTGAAATTTTGACAAGAGTGAAAGATTTCTACTCCAAATTATATGAAAGGGATGATACATGTACTCCAGACATCATGAAAGGTACCAGAGTTCTTCCAGTCCTCCCAGCAGAAGTTGCACATGCAATCAAGAACATGAAGCGGGGGAAAGCTCCAGGAGAAGATGGAATTACTATAGACATCATACAAGAAGCAAGTGGAGAAATTGAAACAGTACTCGCCCAAATTTTCACTCGATGCCTTAATGAAGGGAAGATTCCTGAGGATTGGAACAATGCTACAATGATCCTGCTACATAAAAAAGGTGACATTGAGGATCTCAGGAACTACAGACCTATCAGCCTCCTATCAGTGGTTTATAAAATCTTCACTAAAGTTCTTTCACACCGCTTGAAGGTAACACTGGACATGGCTCAACCGAGAGAACAAGCTGGATTCAGGAGTGGCTACAGCACAATAGATCATATCCACGTACTGAGAGAACTAATTGAAAGAGCGAGGGAATATGAACTTCCATTGTGCATGGCTTTTATCGATTATGAAAAAGCCTTTGATTCGGTGAAACCATCAGCAGTTACCACGGCTCTGAAATCCTGCGGTATTGAAGATGCATACATTAATATTATTAATAACATCTATGAAAATGCAAGTGCAAAGATTCGGCTGTTTGAAAATACAACACACATAAAAATTGGAAAGGGAGTGAGACAAGGTGACACCATATCTCCGAAGCTCTTTAATGCCACATTGGAAAATGTCTTTCAATCACTGAACTGGGAAAACAAAGGGATAAAGATTAATGGAGATTATCTAACCCACCTTCGTTTTGCTGATGACGTAGTCATTTTTGCAACTACCCCATCAGAGCTGCAGAGTATGATCCAGGAACTTGCTGACAAGAGTAAAGAAGTGGGATTAAAAATGAACTTTCAGAAGACAAAAGTGATGTTCAATGCTTTTACACGAAATGAAGATTTATCGATTGATGGAGAAAAACTGGAGATAACAGATACGTATGTTTATCTTGGACAGCAGATATCAAGTGAGGGTCACATTGATGAAGAAATTAATAGGCGTACAAAACTTGCCTGGAGAGCTTTTGGAAGAAACAGCATAATTTTCAAGAGCAATATGCCATTATGTCTTAAAAGAAAAGTGTTTGATCAATGCATCCTTCCAGTGCTTACGTATGGTGCAGAGACGTGGACCTTAACTAAAAGAGACATACAAAGGCTGCAGACAACTCAAAGAAGCATGGAGAGGTGCATGCTTGGTATAACCAGGAGAGATAAGAAGAGGAACTCGTGGATCCGAAAAATGACAAGAGTGGAAGACATCATGATCAGAGTTAAATCCCTGAAATGGCAATGGGCTGGACATACTGCCAGAAGGACAGACCATAGATGGACAGCCGAAATTTTAGATTGGATTCCAAGGGACAGGAAAAGACCCAGAAAAAGACCACATGGGAGATGGGTGGATGAAATTCGTAAATATGCGGGAGTGACATGGAGGAGACTGGCACAAGACAGACCGTTGTGGAGGAAACTTGGGGAGACCTTCGTCCAGCAGTGGATTGATAATGGTTGACAATGATGATGATGATGATATATATATAACTTCTGCGAGGGGTTGGTTCCACTCAGACAAATCGGAATCAGATTGCAATTCACGATCGGAAACGTCATCTTCATGCTAGAGATGGTGTTGATTGGCCGTGAGGCTGCTCATACGTTCTTTTAGGATACCGTCATTTGCAAACCGCTCGCAGAGGTAGTAGGATGGCTGGGTTCACGAACGCGGGAATGGATGATATGTACCTTGCATACGGAGCAGCGGACTGCAACGGACGAGCCGCTGTGCGACTGCATCAGGAACAGTACCTGATAAGACGAGAACCAAATCACCACGTGTTTGCACGGCAGCATCAGAGGTTTTGCGACACTGGTTCTTTTCAGGGACCTGCCATCGAAAAAAATGTGTTAAATCATGCAGCAGACACTCCAATTGCCAGCACATGAGCAATTGCCCATCGGCTCGGTATTTTCCAGTTCACTGTATGGAGGGCACGAAGACCAGTTGCATCCATATCATGTGCAGCGACGTCAGACACTAAGCCTTGAGTATTAGCCTCAGCGCATTGCATTTAAGCAAGAATACCTGCAAAAGAGTGCGGCATGACCCCAATATCATGTTTCTCTGCTGTTGAGAAACCAAGCGGGCTTTACTTGGGAAGCTTGCTTGAATGCACATAACGCGAATGTATGGGCGGTGGAGAACCACCATGCAGCACAACCACGTGCAGCAAAAAACCTTTTTGTTTTTAATGTTTGGGCCGGCATTGTCGGGGAGCATTTAATTGGCCCATACCTCATGCCTCCTCTTCTGGACGGAATAAGTTACCGGATATTTCTGGAGGACATCTTCCCAGAGCTACTGAACGAGCAACAGGTCTCTCAGTCGCTGCGCAGTGCAATGTGGTACTAGCACGATGGAGAACCCGTCGATTTCAGCAGTGACATTCGTCATCACTTAAACATGGCATTTGGGCACCAGTGGATAGGACGCCGTGGTCCCGTTTATTAGCGTCCAAGATTGCTGGAATTAACATGCCTTGATTGAATCTTATGGGGTTATATTACCCTCTGAACGACCATTTTTTATAACTCGCAGTGGTTGCTTTAGAGAGGTTTTAACTGTATATACCTGCAAAGTTTATTTTACCTGGACCACAGTTTTACATTTTACCGCAGCGTATGGCTTTTTATGATGTTCCTGTGAAAAGCGTAAAATCAGGGTTTAGGTGTTACTAAAGACAACTTGAAATATGTTTTTTTTTTTTTTCTTTTGAAATTTTCAAACAGGACTTTAA
Source organism: Macrothele yani (assembly GCA_039090855.1). NCBI lineage: Eukaryota > Metazoa > Arthropoda > Arachnida > Araneae > Macrothelidae > Macrothele > Macrothele yani. The sequence goes on from CM077033.1 coordinate 51,889,044, forward strand.
GGCTCAAACGTTGGGAACAATGTATTGTCGTACGTCTTGTAAAGTATCTTCGAAATTGTTTTTGGAATTACGAGAACTGCGCTCTTTCTGTCCTGCGGTATTTCGGAATTTTGTCCTGCTTTGGAGAATTTCAAATTGAAAACCAGAAGAAAATAAACGATTCTATTTGCACTGATATTATCCTCAACAACATTTAGATAACTCATTTTTATGAACTACGGATTTTAGAACTACTGTTATGTCCGATCCAGTGCATCAGTTTTGCTTCATGACATCTTGTACGGGGTGTCAGGAAAACTGGATATTGTCATAGAGAACTTTGCACTTTTAGCATTTGTGCGAGTTTTAAAAGAATTCACCTCTTCAAACTACAGATATCAAATACTGATGCTACAAGGAGAGCTTCAAATGGATATGATACCTGAAGGGATAGAAAAAAAAAAGGAAATGTGTAGGAAATGTGAACTTCCAGTGGGAAGTTCACATTTGCATTATCGAATTAATCAGGATAAATGGAGGCAAGCCTCTGAAGTATGAAAAAGTTTCCAGGAATAAAAATTCACTGGCAACACACTGAATTTTTTCATTGTAGTCCATTTTTGCATTACCGAAACAGTATGAGGCCTCTCGTGACGACATCAAGAGTTAGCGAAACAATGTTTTCTGCAGTATAATATTAAGTGATCACAACGTCAACCATAAAACGTTCCAGGTTTACGTAATTGTACATAAAAGAACCTGGAACTATTTTGCATAACCAAAAAACGTTCTATGGTTTTTACCGTTGTACTCTGCTCCAACCGTGCTTCATCAAACTTGGTCTTTTGTCCTCCGACACAGTTTGGCCGAAAGGACGTAATTTAATTTCTGGTAGCTAAGGATAGGTGTTTTCTCACAGTTTACCCTTTCCCGTTCAGTAAATGCTTTAGCGAGAAATGCACGAAGGATATCAAAGGTACCGTGTTGTCTTTTACTCGACAGATTTACAAAAATTTTGTCTAACAACAGTTAACTTTATGTATTTTGTTTTTAATTAGCAAAATTACGCATGTAGCCGGTATAACTGATTAAAATTTTGATCCCATATATGGCACACCTTTTCTAGGTTACTTTTGAAAAATTATTTGGAAGATATGCTGTTAGCATACTTGGCAAGGTAAGAAATATAGGAAATTTCGTGCCTTGCCACAATGTTTTTTAAGCAATTACACAATTTTTCACTCAGAGACATGCCTTTGCTAATTGGTGAGTACCAAACATATACCTTGAATACATGGCAATCAGAATATTAAAAACTACTTTGCTCACTTACTCATTGGAAAGTTTATTTCACAGGTGTATCTCGCCATAGGAAATTTCCAGAGAGGTTTTCGCCAGAAGAGTGTACGACGAAATCAACCAGAATGTTCCTAATTAAAAATCATCATTCTGATCTTACCGTTCAGTGTGTTGTTTACTTCGTAGAAAATTCATTTCTGAATTTTTATAGGTATCTTCTGTTTCATGTCACAGAATGACGTCATTCTCAGTATTCAATGGAACATCACATGATACGTTTTAAAAAATGCCTTTCATATTTTTGACCTATTTGTTCTTCTTTTTTACTTCTTAGGAGTTTAAATTGCTGCTAAAAAATTCAAGCGAAAGAAAATTCAGAAGTTTAGCAGAACTGAAGGTCGTGGAAAGTCTTTATTTGTTGTGATACTAATGCTAATAATGTCGGTCTTAACGCAAAAATAATAAAAATTCAGTGAATTACCCTGACTCACCTGCCAAAATAAATCCTAACAGCAGCGCTTAATAGTAAAATTAAAAATAACTTGGGCCCGTTGAAATAAATGAATTTATTAAAGCTGGGACTAGCGAAATCGTTCTCTGCGACAAGTTCTGACAACCGAAGTCAAACTTAATTTAACATAATTAAATAAAATACCTCTCTATTTTTGACCTGTTTGGCATTTAGCCAAATTCGCTGCAACTTCAAATTAGCAGTAGAAAGTCGACAGCAACCTTGAAGCCGAAAGATATATTAATTATATTTTTAATAAATTACTGCAACATGTAAATAAATTACTAAGAAAACGTGCAGGTGTTCAGCCAATACATATTTTCCTTTCTTTTTTTCTTTTATTTTGGAGCATTGAGCGAAACAATGCAGTAAGACTCAATTTTATATTTTTGAAGGGATATTCTTATTGAATAATTATTGACTTATTGTTTAATTTCATACATGTGTTTTATGTTGTATGATACCCAACTAAAATAACTTTTACAGTCTTGTAAACTAAAAGAATGGTGTTATTGTGAAAGAACAGTCTTCATTTCGTTATGACTAATTGAACAATGCAATATGTTTTAAGGGATGTCGAGAAAATCTTTAACTTTCACCAGTGGGATATCCAACATTTCAGGGCACTGGCTCCACTGGGGGAAGAGCACTGTCCCTGCAAAGTGGATGTATCAGACATGCTTAATCTGTAACCAGAAGCCCAGCTCATCTCTGGCGACAAACCAGAAAACAGCGCTTTGTCTACTCGGTCCCACAGAGGAGGCCTTTTAAGTGCACAACATTTTGTATATAGTTAATCATGGAAAGGAAGCGAGAAATTAGCGAAAAATTAGCATTGAAAATGATTCTCCTGAAGAAAAGTATGTACCTTTTTCTCCCATTTTTCTTAATTGAACAGAAATTCTTCTATGTTACATAATAGTATCCATATGGATTCTTGCATCACGCGACAATTAGCGATTCTTCGATTTCGGTGTAAAACATGCATAAAACGCTGACAGTATTTTACACTTTGCTTTCTAAGAAGGATGTTTGCATTTACTCAGAATGAAAGTCTGCTTGCATCGCATATGAAGATCACTTACAGCAATGAACAACTCTTTTAAACAATTATTTCCCGTACGCATTTCAAATGAAATACGCTCGTAGAACTGTCTGGGGTGTGCCTTCGACCGTTTACTAGAGACAGCAAATCTGATTAGTTAGTGAGTATGTTTTTAAGTTTAGATGATAAAATGTCCTAAAGAAATTTGGGAGGCGACAAGAAACACTTTGCTTCTACGGATACCATTCCTGAAAACTCTTCAGACAAGTTTTCTGAAAAAAATCCTTGGCAACAAAATAGTTTTTATATTTATATCAATAAAGAAAGAAATATTCTGTTAAAATATTCAACGCTAGTGTCAGAAGGTGTGAACAAACATGAAGCATTATTTCTCATTGCGATTTTGTTAAAAACATGCTTAACATTAAGATGGTTCGCAGCGGTTTTATACACAATGAAATCCCTTGAACATTACTTCATCTTTCTTCTACGCATGGATTGGCATAGCTTGCAAAAAAAATTGTTGTGCTTTTCTGAGAAATGTCATTTGAATAACCTCACAGAGAAAAACAATCGTACATAGTCTAACTGAACTATATCTTATTAAGTTTTAATGCCAAACGTGGAAGAGACGAATATGTACATATATGTGCGCCGCACCTGCTGTAGACTTTTTTGTTTACCACAGATTTATTTAATAATTACCATTCTGTTTTCACCTGGTTCCCAAGAACGTTTTCAAGTCATACGTACCTAAGAATTGCTGAAAAATTGATGTACAGTAAAAAGTTGGGTAGCTCTTTAGAACAGAATATTATTATTATTAAATGGTTTTATTATTATTTAGTAAATTGTTTTATTGTTATTTATTAAATGGTTTTATTATTATTTATTAAATGGTTTACTTACTCTGGATTGCAATACTACAGGAATTATTGCATATCCCACAAGGATTTCAAAAGCTGAGCTTTCCTTTTTCAAAAGAAGTTCGACCAGAGAGAGTTCCCTTCGGTCGTGACGTCACGCTCATGCTAAATGGCCTGATATGTCGGTGTAATGCTTAATGTTACATAGGAATGCTTTGGAAACCAATTGGAAGCCTTGATTTTCGCGTGACGTCCCAAAAGAAATGAGTCGTCTTCTTAATATCTTGGCATGTGCTTTCTAGACGGCCTTGGTCAAACTCGCTTAAGTTCGTTGCCTCTCCCATCTGAAGAACAAGAATGACTCAGATTAATGGAACTCATTATCAGGTGTCACACACTCCATTGTTTAGTTTCAGTTGCTTCTATTTGTATCAAGGCCGTCTGATTATAAGATTTTGGTTCTTTGGTGTATAGTGATCATATGTTTCCAGAAAACATTTAGCACCTGTTATGAACAGAACACAGAAGTAGAGGTTTCTTCCTTCCTAGGCGGTGCACTTCCTGAATTTCTAAACGCAATTTCCTGATATATATAAATCAGGTGAGGTGCTGAAGTGTCATGGTGCATAATACGCACACATTTTGTCAGAAATGCATGTACTAACAATATGCGATGTAAGTTCCTGCCGTTTTCATTTTAAATTCTCTGCTTAGAGGCCAGAAGTTTTAAGGACAACGTAAAAAATAAGATAATCGCAGCTCGATTTTCAGGACTAACTTGCATCTGTAAAAGGTTATTATGGAAAGTAAATATTCAGATATTTTTTGGTAAATTTGGCACATGCTGGCATCAACAAATGCATATTGATTTTATGTACATTGAACGAAGATTCAGCCACAAAGGAAATGTTTGAAACTTCCATCAATAGTAAGGTGATGTTTAAATTAGAAATTTATTTCTCTTTTACCTGACTAAAAGAAACAAAGGTGTCCCCACGTAGGGAATAACGTGTTTTACCATTCTGAGGAAGCTTACGGATAAGGCTAATGGTGATATTTGAAGACGTAGATTGTAGATGAAGAAATAGATAATGTCTGGCATCAGCATTTTCCTTATCCTAATAAGAACGCCTTGCACTGAATATCTGGGAAAGTCAAATTTTACGGCTAATTGAATCTCTTTCATTTTTAGGTAGTGTGATGCAAGTTGCGTATATGTAAAATACATAATTTTAACCCAGTAGTGAGGAAGCTTATGAATAGAACTGATACTTGTATTTGAAGATGTATACTCTAGATGAAAAAATAGATTAAGTCTGGTATCAAAATGTTCTTTAACCTAATAAGAATAAGGTATTTATGAATGTGTTGGAAATTCAAAAGTCCATAACTTATTGAATCTCTTTCAGTTTTATGCAGCTGTGATGTAACTTGCGATTTTTTGCACACTTCAAAAAACAGAATAAGAATAATTCAAACTACTGGTTTTCCAATCAACAGAACAGTTTTACGTATTATTTTAATCATGTTAACATAGTGTTTACTCTATGAAGTCTAACAATACATTAACATTCCATTTTCTTAACATAGGTGCTGTCGAACGTTCGGTGTTTGATTTGGTACTAGATTTATCATACTGTACACGGATCTCCAAGAACCTCCTTTTCCCGTAGCTCAAGACTAAGTAAATTAATTTATATGATTTAAGAGAAAACATGTTAACAAACGAACAACTCGCTTAACAACAAGAAGTAGTTTTTCAACGACCAATGTTTTAAACGCAAAATGGTTTCTTTTCGAGTAATATTCTAATGACATTTTACGTGACATATTCTGCAAAGGCTGGAAGGTAAAATATTAATAAATTGCAATTTATAAAATCATATTTATGTTCTATGAATTGCATTTAACTTTCATAAGACGGTCTTTCAGGTAACCGTTCATTTAAAAAAACGATCCTGCCAAAAATAAACTTTGCAAATATCACGAAGTTTCCCTTGATTCTTATGATCACTGGACAGGTTTGAATATCATGTTCATTAATATGTGCTCCAAAAACTGAAAAAAAATATATATAAAGGCTCTGGTGAAGATAAAAAAACCACGCCGATCCGTCAAACATGTATATGTTTTATGGCTGAAACACTTAACGTTCGCTTTCAATTTTACTACGTAAAATCCAAAAACGGAGGAAAATTCTCAACTTCATTATTTTCTTCTTTGTATGGCTGACACAAGGCTGATCGAACGATTCTTTTGCCTGATAGAAGAACAATTTGTATTTTCTTTGGCATTCAGAAATGAAAGTATTCAGAGAAAGTTAGAGCTTGCTGGATGTGTGAAAATATCATGCAAGTCAAAGTTTGATGAGGAATGATGCAGATCACTTATATGAGAGTTAATGATGACCTGTAAACAGGCAAAATACTCATTCCTGATATCTATTATACAAAGCTAAAGGTGCATAAAGTGTGACATGCAAAGGGAATTTCCCGTTAAATCTACTAGGTGTATTTCACTACATGTCGAGATTGATGTATTTGATGATAACCTTGAGATGAGATTGAACATCAAAAATAAAATTGCCAACAGGTGCAACCTAAAGAAATTACTTAAAATGGAAAAAGTATGGGTTCAATAAATATAATGGGCTTCGACAAGGTATTGTTCAATAAATGGTGCTTAACTTTGAAATCTCTACATGAGCACCACACATATCTGAGCATGAAGATCATAATACATATAAATATTTAGGCCGTAAGAAACTGAACGTGAGAAATTTCTTTCTTCACGGGAATGATATGGATTATTTTTTTGAAGGTAATTTTATAATTTTTACTCAATTTTGGGTGATATTACGTCCTATATTGAACTACGTTTGCAGCTCTATATCGTCTAGATCAGTATACTTCCTCTTTAAAATTGCAATACTTCCGATTACCTATGTTAATCCTTCAAGGCTGTTAATCTGGTTCACTTCTTCGGTGCTCCACTTTGGCATCATTTACACTCATTTGCATAATGAGTGTAAATGAAAAAGAATTATAATAATATCTTACTTCAGTAATAAAAAAACTGCGCACGTTTGGTCACTCGATTCTTTCAATAGTCGGGTTTTAATGAAGATGAGATCATGAAAGACAAAGGCACCTTTTGTCTGATAACAACGTATTAAATTTGTTGAAAGTGTTTTCTTTGCAACGTAGAGCATGGTATTGGCAAATCATGTTAATCATATCTTCTGCGTGATGTGCGTACTGAGAGAGATGTTGCAAGGACAGGCCCATTTGGTTCATTTTGTGTACCTGAGTCAGTTTTCTAATAATCTACCGCGCGCACACTTTCCGGAAATTCAAACGATAATGCATTATGTTGTAGGGTAAACCATGAGGACACACTGTTGCAGTTGCTGCACTGTCTATTGTTTGTCACTCGCCTATCTGCTCCGATCATCTCCCCCCATAACAGTTGCTTCTGCCTCAATCTGAACAGATCAACCTGCTCAGACTTCATCAATAACAGCTAAACATCCTTGAGGGAATTTATGGACCCAGTTGTGAATCACTTTACGGAATAAACATTTCTCACCTAAATCGGGAAACATTTCTGTATATTAATTGCAGGAAGTCCTTTTGCCCATAGAAAACGCACAACAACACATTGATCTTTCGTCTTTGACACCTCGATCACGGTAGCCATTAACTGCTTGTGTTTGGCAAGTGCATGCGATACCTCTTGACTGCTACGTTGACGTATTAGTTGACTGTATTGTGCTGCCACCTAATCTCACCTTTAGAAAAAAATAACTATATTACAAGCTACCCATAACTGACTTATTTACTGCGTTCCTTATGTATTTAAAGTTCCTGAGAAAAAAAATTCCTTCTTCTTGAGAAAGAGCCCTTGTTTTCTGCTGTAACACAAAAATTGTTTTACCAACTATTTCACAAGAATAAGATAAAAAAGAAATAAAACGCGTCTAAAGATACGCTTTCACTTCACAGGGTTAATAGGTCAGGTTGACAAATACAGTGGTATCTGGCAATAAACTACATATGTTTTGTGTGTATATACCTTATTTGTAGTTGTGGCGTCGGAACCATTTAAAGTATTTGCCATACTATCTAGTTTACTGGTTTTGTACACAACATGCTATTTCTGAAATGTCTTCATGCCCTTCCACCAGATATTCGGCTTTGTCGACCAAAATGTATTATGAAATGCATTTTTCCGGGCGTAACCGTTGAATAAGCTGAGAGCCAAATCTTGGCAGATGAAATTCGAAGGGTTTTTTGACCGCCCAACATTAAAAAAAAGCACATCATAGAGTTTCGGTAAGTGTTTGAAAAATCTATAGGATAAAAATTTTTATTCACTGATCTATAAATTAGTTCTAAAATGCAGTGCATTTGGATTTAAATTGATTTTCCGCTCAAAAAAAAAAGTTCAATCTTAATCGTTAGACGTATGATGACATGTGATGGATAATTTAAAAGATTTTTGTTGTTATCACACTTAAGTGCATGTAAAGGCATATTTTAGAGGCCATCAATTTACATGTTGTGATTTTACGGTTTTCCCGCTCAGTTTGCCTTTTTAATTTCATTTAATTATCAAATGTCGAATTTTTTCCCGTAAGAAACAAGTGCTGCCGTTGAAATGATCTCCACAAAACACACATTAAGTCCGTTATTTAAATTCAGATCACCGCGTGTAAAAAACGTACTTAATGATAAATCTAGGAGTCCTTTTCCAGAAGATAGGTAATGTGTGGAAAGCATTTCTCTTTTTAGAAAGCAAGTGCCTACGACAATATCGCATCGCTAACACCATCAACCAGATAATCAAAAGAATTTAAATATGCATACATATAGGGATGTTAGGTCAGGTGATGCGTAACATCACAGCCTCTCCTTGACAAATGTCAAACCCGCCTTCTCGTGGTGCATCCTGTTCCCACTACAGGGGCTCTGACGACCGCCAATAGCGGTATAACTATATCATCGGGATTAGAGGAAATGATATCCTACACTCACCAACCCGTTTGGCCAGCGTGGTGAGTTATGGCCAAACCCCTCCAAAATGACTCTACCACTTAAATCTTGGCCCTCAGTCTCCGGCAGCTGGAATGTACCCGGCCAAGGCAGCGGTTAGTGCGACATGAAGGCATAGGGTGCTAAGAATCCGCGGAGGACCGGACTAGGCTGCCGTCTGATGCTGACCTTGGCTACCTATAATGGAAGCTCCCTATCTTCTGATTCAAGGCTTCTTGAATTGGAAGAGCAGCTACAAAGGATCAAGTGGGACAACGTCGGGCTAAGTGAGGTAAGGAAAAAAGGAGAAGATCTCATTGAACTGAGAAGTGGACATCTCTTCTACGATCGTGGGACAAATACTGGCAGAACTAATGGTGTTTGATTTATAATAAACAATAAAAAAAAGGATAAAGTTGTAGAAGTTGAAAGTTCCTCTGGCAGAGCTGCACGACTCGTTATCCAACTCTCGAGAAGATACCAGGCTCAGATTATTCAAACTTATGCACCCACCACAAGTCATCCTGAAGAAGAAATTGAAGAAGTTCATGAGCAAATTCGTCATCTAAATAATAAAGGTAAGCAGCACTTGAAGATAATTATAAAATATTTCAATGTAAAAATAGGGCAACGGCAACAGAATAAAACTTCAGTAGGTAAATTCGGTCACGGCAACAGAAACCAGCGTGGAAATACTCTCGTAGAGTTTGCAGAGGCAGAAGGTTTTTTCATCTTGAACTCCTTTTTCAAGGAAAAGCCACACAGGAAATGGACATGGAGACATCCAAATGGGACGACAAGTGAAGTTGATGACATCGCCTAAGTTGATGACATTCTCTATGTAACAACATTAAAATGAAACAATCCCTGATTTTCTGAACTCAAAAAAATATCGATTTACATATCTAGTTCATATCTGAATCTGAAATTAAGAGCTGACGTGAATCGCAGCCAAACGTTTTTGCCAATCATTAGATGAAATCGTAGCATATCAAAGCGTAGACGCAATTCTTAAATCCCTGATAATTCAAGAAACACATTCTTCAATCCCTGATAATGCCAGAAAAACATACCATAAACACCTTGTACTCTGACTCCCGCACCTGTCTCAAAAAAAGGACATATTTTGTCATTGCATTTCTCTGTTTTTTGTTTCAATATTTTCAAATTCCCAAGATTTTCAAACGCATAGTAAATTTCGGTCATATAAATAAAAAAATCTCTATGGATTCAAAGATATCTTTTAACATTTTCACTTTAATTTTGGAAGTTTTATGCTGGTAGGAAGTTATTTATGGGGATTTGATCAAATCAAATTCAAGTGCAGTCTCTCATTTTTGACAGACTACACATCATTCGTTTAATATAGGTGCGCAATTAGATTGACAATCTTTTTATTTGCATTCCTTAAGAAGGATACTGATCCATAAACGCCTTTATTTTCATAGCAAGAGTGAATGCTTTTTTTTCCATAGCTTAGCTGTAGGAAAGGCTGTTGTACAGTTCTCACACACACCAGCGGTTAAAGAATGCCACTTCCTTGGGTAACTTCATTTTTTTTAATTTATCATACTAAATTGTATAATGTATTTTTAATATTCTTTTTTAATCACCAAGTTTTTCCAATTCGAGAGAATGATATTGCGTAAATGTATTTTATCTTTATTTCGATTTTATTTCATTACATTTGGCAAAATATATTAATTATTTTCATCTTGATTTACCTTGAATATCGATTTCCCTGTTATTTGGATGAAAACAAGTTATACACCAGATATTCTGCAGGAGCATTTTGTTTTCTCACAAATTATATAAATGAGAGATAACTTAAAACTTTGATAATAGGATGTCTTTTCTCTTTAATTTTGCAAGTTTTATGCTAAAGAGTCCTTGCCTTTGGCAAAAAAACCCTTGTGAACTTCGAAACAAGTAGTTTCAATCCATCACGTTGAACTCCTTTTTTTACTAAATTCAGTGTACAACTAGCGAGTTTTATAATTTTCAGTAGAAGCATTTTGAATTTTCCAGCGAAATAGTTCGTAGTTCACGTGATACCTGTTTTAAGTCTTGGCTTTTATAATTCTTTTTTTTTCTGAAGTTTAAAGACAACCGTGAGCAACTCAATGGGCTATAAGCATTCGCCCGTCCCTAATTTAGGGTCACTGGCTCCAGAGAAGGGAGAGAGCTAGGGCCATAAGACAAACACAACATCCATGCCTCACCGGGATTCGAACCCGGACCCATTTCAGACGAATGATCAGAGGCCATCGCTTAGACCACTGCGCCACCGGGGCTGCCTTTTACAATTCGTAATAATGTTAGTGACCGCTTTTACATCGTAGTAGAGAGATTTATTAGTGCTGATTTATCCTAGATTGTTTTTCGTTTACTAGAAATTGAACCACAAGACTGAAGAAGGGGATAAGTGGCAAAATATCTAAAATTAAGTTTTTGGCAGGAAAGCTATTTAAAGATGTCGACTCAAATATAAGCTTTTTGAGAGAAATGAAGAGCATAATCCTCATAGAGTTACAGGCTCGAGTAGTATGCCTAAGTTTCAGGAAGTGAATGACTCCCGGCTTATTCCATTCTTTAAACTATTTTGTTTATTCAGTAGCAGATGTCAGCACACTTATGTACTTCTGCCATATTCTTGTTCAGTGAGTCATATTATGCTGACGCGAAATTTATTGCTTCATATCAAGATTCATACAGATATACCTTTCAGAATTTTTTAACAACACTACTTGTGCTGTGCTTTTAATTATCATAGTTAAACAAAATATATTTTCATAAGTTATTTCAAATACAATTTAATTTAATTCAGACTTTGCGCTCATTTCTTAAAACGCAAATTATATAATAAAATTTGATTTTTCCCTAAGTGTTGAAGTAATGAGATCAGTAAATTACTCAGATAAGCGGTTTTAATAATTCCAAAGTAACGGCCACATCTTTTGCTGCACAATGTTTTAAGTCAGTGAATGAACGTTCGCTTTGTGATACCGAAAACAATATGTAGCCCAGATGGGTTTTTTAAAAACGAAAACCTAACTGCTGTGTAAGCGATCGTGATTTAAAAAAAACTGTAGTTCTGGCCGATGGCATGTGTGATGGCTTTCGAATAGCATTCCGTCTGTAATATATCACAGTTATTTCAACATGACAGTGACACATACTCAGTAGAGCTATCGGCCATTATTACAAACTCAAGCAACCTGTTTCAGGTAGTGGATAAATTGTAAATACCCTTGCAATCAATCATGATTCATAGACGAAAAGTGAACTTCATAAACAGAGAAACTTTGTATAAATGATTGAAACATATTTGCATTCTTGAGTGTTTCAGGAAGAAGCACATGCACACACACACACACACACACACACACACACACACACACACACACACACACACACACAAGCATGTTAGTGACATTGTGATCCCTCGACTTTCTGACTGCAGGTTCAATATGCGCAGCTTTTAAGATGTGACTAATAATGGTTTGATTTTCCCTCTTACATATTGCGAATAGAACTTTTCACAGTTGCGTGTTTCTGCGACGAATTTTACAAAAACTGGATAAGAAATATTGACACATCTAGTTTTGCGATTAATGCGATTCTATATGTATAAATTAAAACAAGTTAGTAAAATCATATAATGCATTGATTATGATAAGCCTTCCAACATACTAGAAATCATTACTCAAGTTATGGGGATAATGGCTGTGGAATAAATCGCGCTCCTGTGTCCCGACCTTTGACCCCATTTCGATGCTATTAAACATAATTGGTTCAGTATACCTACGGAACAGCATACTAAACATTTGTCGCAATAGAAGCATGTTTAATCAAGTTATGAGGATAATGGCTGTGGAATAAATCTATCTCCTGTGTCCTGACCCTTGACCCCATTTCCATGATATTAAACAGAATTGATTCAGTGTACCTCCGGAACAACATACTAAAGTTTTGTCGCAATCGAATCATTTTACCTAAGTTCTGACGCATAAGGGAAATGAAATGGCCCATTTTCGTTAGGCTTCTTCCCAGGTGGTCTTCTACCACGTACTAAAATTTCATCGAAATCGAACCGTTTCTACGTGAGTTATGATGCATAAAAGCAATGGAATTGATCCCCCTCCTATGTCGTGACCTTTGTCCCATTTCGTGTACTTGCAATAGAATTTGTTTCCTACCACACAGCAAAAGTTCTTCGTAATCGAACCATTTTTACGCAACGTATGAAGCATAAGGGCAATGGAATGAATCCCGTTCCTATGTCGTGACCTTTGACCCCATTTCGTGCATTTTCAAAAAGATGCGTCCCCAGGTGGTCCCCAATCACATACTAAAATTTCATCATAATCGAACCATTTTTACATTATTTATGATGCATAAGGGAAATGGAATTGATCCCGCTCTTATATCGTGACTTTTGACCCTATCTCGTGCATTTTCAATAGGGTTCGTCTCCAAGTAGTTCCCTACCACATACTTGAATTTCATTGATATCGAACCGTTTTTACGTGAGTTATCGTGCGAACGGACAGACGGACAAAGCTTGAACATATACGCTTTTTCAAAATGCAGTTGGAAAGCGTAAATGATGATTCATATAATGAAACGGAGCTGCAAAATGTAAAAGGTCTGAAGATATGAAGAGAGTGGTTCTGAATTTGTCTATTTTCACGCAGATTGGCAGAAAGATAACAAATACCGTTAGTAATCGTAATCAAACTGGTAAAACAGAACCACGCATCTGCCGGAAATTCCAACATTACGCGAAGTACACCGTTTGTGGGTCGGTTTAACGAATGTGGATGGGAAAATACAGAATGTTACAGATTGGTATGTCGTTTAATATAATCATTTCAAATATCGAATAGATTTCATGAATGGTGGGTTTATAATAATTGTTTCTATGGCGGTCGAACAAAGTCTGATTGTTTCGGCACTCATCACTCTTGTAAAAATTGTGGTGAAGCGGAGAATGAACGAAAACAACGAAATACTCAAATGGCTGGTACAAAACTGAAGAACATACTATGTCATAGAAAGTGGAATTCGAATTAACGATTTCGTTTGTAGGAAAGAAATGAGAAATAGGAAGGGGAACTTAGATATGTGCTTCACTTGTTGGAAAATCTTACCATGTGGAAGACAAAGGGAGAAAAATATTTCACCATGTACTGCCTACGTATAACTTAACTTCATTCATAAAACGGTTAAGAAGTTTTACTGCCAATCAGGTTTTAAAAAGGCAGAATGTTACGTCATTTCAAAGGTTAATGTTACATAAGAGCAAATCCAAGTGCTTCTGCCAATTAATAATTCAGCCATCACCAGAATATGTGATATGAAGTAAACTGATTTTCCCAAAATTCCTGAAAAAGAAAAAAAAATAATAAAAAGGGAAAAAAAGAATACAACATCATTCAGAATTGCTCACGAAAATAGTCGAAACATTAATTTCGCTATGTGTTTTTTTCGGGAAGGGTTCTCCAATGTAAATCGTTTTCAACTTCCCAGATTTTCTTATAATGCCGAATTTTGTATTTTGATATGACGCCATTTTTTTCGTTCAGGAATTTAATGAGCACTGTAAGCTATTCTAAGAGCTGCAAGCAGTCACCAACTCTACCCTTGGAACAATTGGTTCCAGGGAAGGCGTAGAAACGGTTCGGAAGTACAATCAACCCACCACCCTCACACACACACCCGCGCGCAGGATTCGTAACCCGAACTCAGACCCAATTCGTTTTTGTTTTGTTTTTTGAACACGCGAAATTTTCATTATCAGCCGAAATGCATTAATTTCTGAGATGTGTTTCCGTTCTCTCACTAAAAAGTCACTACTTAGATTTTAGAATTCTGTTTTATTTATCCTCTTAAGATATATAAAAACGGTATCAATTACAATAAAATTAAAGCAACGTAAATCGAATCAGAGGACATGACGAAACATTTCAAGGAAAAATTATTAACATCAGATACCCGACAAATCAAATTCCGCATTGAAAACTGCTAATCTCCGTTCCATGCAAACGTAATGCATGACCTGGAAACACCTGACAAATTATTTCAAAAAAAGAACAGGACAGCTCACATTTTGAATTAGATTGAAATGTCAGTCACTGAAATTGTACTCAGTCAATTTACCTTTTTCCATCTTCGTTTGCCAAAGAGTTTCCCTGACAGTCTGTCTCCCTGTCCAATTATTATTAGTGAATTTTCTTTGATTTTATCTTTAAAATAATTGAGAAATGAAATTTCATTCGACTTGTAACTGCACAAATATCCTGTTTATTAAGACGTCAATAACTTGAAAGCTAATTTTACATAATTTTGACTCACTTCTTTATTTTTTAAAGGTAAACTTCTTAATCACTCAATAAATATAAGAAATATTGAAATCAGTTTTGTTTGTTCCTGTCTTTTTGTTCTAATGAAATGCGATGTAATCTTTGACGAACTGAAGGAACAAGTTTCTGGTCCCTTAAATAATCGGTAGTGAGCATGTCTCCATTTTTTCAGGCTTTTCCCTCCAGTGTGACATGTCACATCTCAGAGGGTGTCAAGTATATTGGAGTGTTGGTTTTCTGGTCGTGTCGGCGGGATTTCTCCTTCAACAACAGTTTATACTTCTTTTAATAGAATCCTGGTTTTTGTGCATAAAACGCGGCGCAAATAATACCCCGTTTCACAGGAAACAAAGTTTTGCTTAAAGAAGTTACTTTGGACACAATAACGTATGAAATGTTTTAGAGCAGTTTTCAGGAAATGGATTCTGAATGAAATCAAATGCGGCATATTGTAAAATGTAGACGCTGAAATGACACAAATTCCAAAGCAATTTGCTCACTTATCAGATATAACATTCACAATATTTACCCTATTTATTTTTGTAAAATTGCATATTCCTCGCTGAGACTAATGGGCCGCTCCTCAGCTCCATACGCCACCTCCCAATCTGTTGAACATTTCATATTTTAATTAGTTACTCCTTATTTGTACACAGAATGACATAAATAAAAAGTATTAAAACAATGCTCAGCGGTACATGAATGATTTGATACTGAAATAATTCTATAACAGTTCATCTGAAACTACTATGGATCTCTAAAATTTAATTCAGCTGTAATATTACCCAAGAATTTCAAATATTCGGTTTCGTGTTATGCAATTTATATTATTTCATAATGCAGCGAAAATGCAAGAAAAAAATGCGGGAAAGAGACATATTCGATTCTACAGTTTACTGTTGGATATATATTTCATATCAGACATATAATATTTTAAACAAATCCCTTCACTAAGCATTCAGAATATGGAATAATGCTCTTGTCCGAAGCTAAGTCGGAAGCCAATGAAACGTAGATGGTGTAAAGTAATTGGAATGTATTTCCCAGAATTTCTGATTTAAGAAACTGTGTTATTTCAAAAATCCTTTTTTTCAAAGAAATTGCTGCTTACACCAGTTTTTTGTCTCATCCATTGACGGTTATTTTCATGAATATTTTGGACACCCTCTATGCTATTGCAATTCTATTGTACAAGTTTAATGAACGTTTTAAACATTTCAATAAATTTTTTCTCTCTTAAAAACCTGACGAGGACAACGTTGGAGAATAGCTCTGTAACACTCCTTTTGCAGGAAAATAGATCTGAGGAACGGTTAGGCTGAGATGGAACAGTGACAATTCATATTTTACTGGATTCGATACATTCGTCGATGGAAAAGTACGTATGACTAAAATGTAAGTCTTCCTTTAGGAATTTTAGAATTAACTTTGAAACTTCCATATTGGTATTGCTAATTAACCCTCTGATTGGAATAACATAAAGGTATACATTTATATACCATATGTGCATGTTCAGACAACATTTCCCAAAACAGGAGCACGAAATTATATATTCCAAAGGTCGGGTTTTGCAGGTTGATGCTTTTGAATTTTCGAATTTCTCAGTTTTGGTACGATTACTGAGCAACAACATGGGTGTCTTTGGCATTAAGGCGGTAGTTCCTTCCCTCTTCCCTGGAGCTCCTGACCCTAAATTAAGGACGGGAGACTACTTTCATCGTCTTTCTCTCTCACGGTGTCGGTTAAAGTACGATATGAAGAAAATTCTTCTTAGTCTGATGTAATCATCAATGTCGTATGTCTTGTTCCTCATCGAATTCCAATGAACATTTTTTTTTTGTTTCAACTTTTGTAAACTTTTACCTATTTTCTAAATTCCACTTAAAAAGTGCGTCGAAGATAGTTTGCATTCAATATCGAACCACTTCAATTCGTCTTGTAACTTTATTAACAAATTGTAATACCAAAACATGGGTCAGGGGTCAGATTTATGGAGTATGTTAAGGTCCTACGGGTGTATCGGTTATTTTTGTTATATATACTGGAATTTTTGTTTATGCTTAAGAGCCTCTCTTTTCGCCGAAGAAAAGATGAACGATGTCATCACTGCATTTTGCTTCATTTTAAATGTACTGAGAAGTCTGATGTTTCGAATCCTGCACATAGAAAAACTTAATGCTGAAAATGTATTTCAGGCGATTATTTTACAATTCCCAGGAAATGTCAAGTTGTATTTTGATGTGCCACCTTTGAGTGTCATTTATATCGACAATAAATACTACACTTTCATGGCGACCTCTTCATAGGCCAATAATTTCTGTTGTTTTAAATCCCAGGCGAATTTTTCAATTATTTATAATTATATTTTCACTTTGCATGATTAGTACTACTTTGGTTAAACATTTTCCTCTTTAAAATCAGAAAATAATGAAACACATATATTGGGAAATAAATTTGTATCGAAAATTTGAGTTGAAAAGATTGTAGGTTGGTATTTGTTGGAATATCTAACAACTTAAAATTTGATCTAAGCCACATATTGAGTTAGAACAAGATATAATAAGGCTTTTCTTCGTAAATTTAATTTGTCATATTTTTGCCGTAGAGAGAAATTAAGAAAATCACAATACCGAAATGATATTACTACGAAGGACAGAATAACTAGAAGAAGGAGGACCGCAGCGAGATTAAACTCCAAACGAAATTTTAAAACGAATAATTAAAGTGGTGGAGCTCCAGGCAAAAGCGAGATAAGAGGTTGTAACGGAGAGAAAGGTATTCTGAGTACTAAACATGGGTCCAATTTACGAAATCCGACATTACAATTTAAAATTATCGAGTAAATAAGATAAATCTTTCATGTTGTAAAATGTATTTGATGGAACACAGATTCCTATCAATCAGGTATTGGTAAAATATTTATAGTTAGAGAGTATCTTCTTGTTAAAGAGTATATATTCATTACGTAATTTAGAGAGTATCTTCTTCTTAAAGAATATCTATTCATTACGTAATTAACCACATAAACTCTTCCTTTGAATAATAGCTGTCGTGATTCAATTCCATTCCTTGGTTTAAGTTAGGGCTAAGTTTTTCGTCGTTTATGCAAATATAAACCAGAGATAAAGTTTACCGTTCTGGTATCCGGAATTAAAATTTGTTCATGATAATAACAATCATTTTCATTTCGGAGTCAGGAATACATAAGGACGCTGTTTTACGGAAGTTTTAATATACACTTCTTGTAAACACAAGTTAGTAAAATCATGCAATGCATTGTTTATAATACGCTTTCCAACATACCAGAAATCATTACTCAAGTTATGAGGATAATGGCTGTGGAATAAATGTCGCTCCTGCGTCTTGACGTTTGACCCCATTTCGATGATATTAAACAGAACTGGTTCACTATACCTCTGAAATAACATGATAACGTTATGTCACAATCGAAGCATTCTTACGTAAGTTATGATGCATAAGGGCTATGGAATATATCCCGCTCCTGTGTCCGAACCTTTGACCCCATTTCGCCCATTTTCAACAGGATTCGTCCTCAGGCAGGTGCCTATACCATACTAACAGTTCATCCAAATCGAAGCATTTTTACGTACGTTATGACGCATAATAGCGATGAAAGTGATTCCGCTTCTATGTCCTGACCTTTGACCCCATTTCGCCCATTGTCAATAGGGTTTGTCCCCAGGGTGTCTCCTAGCACATACTAACATTTAAGCAATATCGAACCTTTTTTACGTTAGTTATGACGCTTAAAAGCAGTGGAATGGATCCCGCTTCAATGTCCTGACCTTTGACCCCATTTCGTTGATTTTCAATAGGGTTCCTTCCGAGATGTTCCCCTACCACATATTAAAATTTCCTCGAAATCGAACGATTTTTACCCAAGTTACCTTGCGGACGGTCATATGCACACAACGCGTGACGTAATGAGGCAGATGACGTGACCGCGCGCCAACATTTTCAAACGCGAGATTGTGACGTCATAAGATATCTAAGCATGGGTAACGTTAATAGGACGACGCCATGACACTATAAACGTTATAATTCTGGGTGATTATTTAACCAACTAAGCGAATGTTCATAAAGATCAAGCTAAATCGATCTCTAGTACCAGAAAACGGTAATTTAACGACTTTCATCAAAATCTTTAGAGCCGTTTTCAAAATAAAATTTACATACATACAAGAAGTGCTCCTTTAATAGTATGGGATAAGGGGTATGGAATGGATGCCGATCCTATGTACTGACCTTTGACCCCATTTCGTCCATTTTCAATAGGATTTGTCCCCAGTGGTCCCCTACGACATACTAAAATTTCATCAAAAGCGAACCTTATTTACGCAAGTTATGACGCATAAGAGCAATGGAATGCATCCCGCTCCTATGTCGTGACCTTTGATCGCATTTCGTCCATACTCAATAGGGTTCGTCCCCAGACGGTCCTCTACCACTTACTAAATTTTCATCGAAATCAAACTATTTTAACGCGAGTTATCGTGCCGACAGGCAGACGGACGGACAAAGCTGGAGCATATACGCTTCTTCAACCTACGGTTGGAAAGCGTAAAAAGCATACCAATTGATTTAATTTAAGAATTAAAAAACTAAACAACGCACGTTTACTCTTCCAATATACTTCGAATAGTTTTGATTCGTTCTGTTATACCCAGATGATGCGAAGTACGGCGAATTGCAGGAAATTAAATAAAAGTATTTGTAAAGTGAAAAAAGTAACTCAGCAAATCAACATTTTGAAATTTCTGGATTTATTTCCCTCTCCTAGAGCGCCGTCTTGAACTGTCAATGGGTGATTTACTAAAACGTATTAACGCACATCCTGAACGATTTATGGAAGGTCTCCACATGTTAGGAACCTTTACAGCTCTGTGTGATTACAATGAAAGAAGAGGGGTTCAGACCCGTTCTGTTAAGCATCAATGGGACGAAATGCAACCATTCTTGGAAAGAACACCTTTACGAACATGCACTGTCGATTTGTAAACAAACATAATTCCATTTCGTGCAAGGGATGCGTGGTTCTCCAAATGCACGACGTTTTCCAACTGTGATGTGAAACAATTGCGAATGTACGCAGCGTGCCATTCCAACAAGTAGTACGTTCTGTATCTCTTAACTTACCGGAACGTACGGTACTTGTCAAGCGCTATTAACGACCCACGTGTAATTCAACCAATGGGCTTCTAGAATTTTGGAAGCAAAAGCATAAGGGTCAACGAACCATTATGAACATACGAAGAATGATATACGGGCAGATAATATCAGATCTTTCTTTAGCAAACGATATTGCTCTGTCTCTTCGAATACACTCTTCTCAGAACTAAGATGTTCATGTACGTACTTGGTAATCCGTAATTTATCTTTATGTACCTTCTTATGATAAAAAAATATGCAAATCAAATTTCCGAAAAAATAGGTAGAGTCTTGTTTTGGCCTCTTATCCTGTAAATGACATTAATATGACTTCAGTTATTTTAACTCATGAATAGTATATAATTACTTTAATTATATAAGCTATAATCTGCACTAGTGAACAATATTACCGTTCTTCTGAAATTTACCCAATTAGAACAAAATCATTGTACAAGCATTTATTAAACGTTTCTCCTTCATATACTATTAAAACATTATTTCCTCGAAAAGCGAGGGAATTATACACTCAGCAGTGTGTTAAAAATTGATAATCAAAATTTCACGCCACACATTTGGAGAATAGGAAGTGCAGTTTCATCGATTTTTCTTTGCTTTATTTTCTAGTGTGTTCGCGAAATGACATAATTGAGGGCATGCCAAACCGGAATATTTCGATATGAACGCTCCTACTGGTTTGGCTCTAGACGCTGTTATACTTTCGTACGCAAAAAATCTCCTGAATCATGAGGGAAAAAAATGGTTGCAGGTTCCTTTTAATCTGTATGTGTCAGAAAACGTAGGGCGGGACGGATCATTTGCTAACTTAACGGAATCATGCAGTTTCATATCTAAATGGCAAAAGCACGATTTAAGAAAAATGATCGCTTTAAAAGAGATGCCCTGTCAAATCCAAAAATATCAGCGTTGAGGACTGTGACCGTCATATTGTACTAAAATCCTATGTGCAAGAAACGAAAGAAATCCATGCCCTTGGATTTGTATTACAGAAACTGACAAACTGAGAGATGTGAAAGCTGTACACCGTGCAGCTAATACAATGTGGTTAGTGCTTCTGAGAGGATCAAGTTAAGACCCTGTAGATAATATTACTCTGCGGCATTCATTTTTGGGAGAATTAAGAAGCCCAAATTCCATACAAGGAAACAAATTTGGCACGTCTCAATATAAACACTAGATATATCTGAAATCCTGAAAGAAACTTCGCTTTACATTTTGTGTTCGATTAATTCACAAGCATACCTATAAGTTATGTTTACGACACCAATACGACCTTAGTAGAGGTCTATACCATTACGACCTTAGTAGAGGTCTACAAATGTATAGAGGGCGAAAATCCATTAACTTCATAATTTAATGTTTCCAATATCTTGCAAGCAATAACAAAAAAGAATGAATTACACCTGGTGCATGACACTAATAAGTGTCACTGGCACAAAATTATGCGGACAATTAGTAAAACAGCGTTCGTTGTTGCAAATGTTTAAAAGCAAGCATTATGGGTTGGCAGACAGATGCTTTAAAATGTTTTTTGTTCTTAAAAAACTATTAAGACTTCTGTAATTAATTCTTAGTGTGTTGATTAAGTTTTGCGCAAACGCTGCCAAAAATGATGCAACCCAATCATCCCTAACTAACGGTTGTGGCTATTTGGGTTGCGGCGAACCTTAGCCATCCGAAATGCAATAGAAGTCCTCTGTGCGGAAGTCTGGTCTTTTTGTTCACCGAGTTCTCTTTGCCTAATAAATGTGAACTTATATTTCTAGTTTTATATATACTATAGTTTTTCGATATTATACTGTATTAAAAATGATTAATATAGTACAGGAATTTAAATTTGTATTTGCTGTATAAAATTAAATGACTTCAATAAGCATCGGTAGGACACGGTTTAGAACTCAGCAATCGGCGTAGTATGCGACAGTTGGGGGACCGTATTTCACCGGCCACAGGGAAATTCTGAGCTTCTTCATCTACCTCTTTCTTCGACCGTAAAGAAATATGCGGAAGGGCTCCGTACTGTATGCCCAAGACGCTTTCTTGCTGATGTTCATCAAATCCTCATCTTCCCTAAAATTCGACCTCACACAAAATCTAGAATATGGTCTTCCAAAATCTTGATGTGACCTTTCTTGTTCAAGTGTGTCATAACATCAACCAAGGGACCCATTTCCTCGTAGGTGGAATACCAGCAGGACATCACTGATGCTAGTCCAGCAAAACAGCACCCTGAAAATGGTAATCTTGAAAGGTTACATCTGGTTTACGAGGTACTCTTCGCCTCGCATCGTTCCAGCATATCGGGAGATACAATTTTCCCTTATATTCATTCTTTAATTATACTTTCACACCAATAAACGGAGTTTGTATAGATTTCTTTACTGTATAATTTAGGTGTGAATCCCGTTCAACAAGTACAACTAAATTTGGTTTGCATCTTTCTAATAATCACTTGGAAAAACCTACCATATATAATAGCTACTACATATATGCAGTGGCGCACACAGAATTTCCTCAAGGAGGGGGGGGGTCCGACAAAAAATGCACGGGACAAATGAAACTAGAAATTGTGCACACACACACACACACATACACATATGGATTACATATATGTGTGTTTGTATGGATTCTTTTTGTTAGCATAAATCAGCACTGATGTGTTTACAGGTAAAAAAAAACCTACTCTTTTGAATAAGTCTGCCAAATTAAATGCGCATTAATATATCCATTAATATTTATGTAAGACCTTAAGACGTACAGAAAAATAAAGTTTAAATCGCTTCTCTTACTGTAATGCAGAAACATTTTCATCTGAGCTCACTTTAAATAATATATATAAATTATATACTTGCCCTGACAGCACTGTTCATTACACTGTTAAAGAGCAGACACTTTATCAATGGAAAACGAAAAGTTAATGAAACTATAATATTTAACTCACCTAAGTATTCTTCATCGAACTTTGAAAACTATTACAGTTGTCGAACTACTTTTTCAGAGAGGGAATTAAATAAATCTAAAACTGAATAATCCATGAGTTTACAATGAAGGATACTTCTGTGTAAAAACAGTCGTCATTCACAGTTCGGTTAGAAAAAGTCATTCATAAGCAAGCTGCTGCTCCCTCGAAAAATGACAAATTCAGGAAGTTAGTCTCTCATGTCCTAAACGGATGGAAATCAACCGATACAAATATCAAGCTCAGACGCAGACCTTCTTAACAGAAAATAGTGTGTTTACAACGAGGCCTTTATCTTTTGTATCCCCCTCCCCTCTGAAGAGGAACGCCGATCAGCACCCCATATGTGTCTGAGGCTCGAGCCACGGAGAAATTTCCTGGAAAAGGTTATGGGAACACGAGAGACTGGGAGAGTGATGGATTCCTGGTTACTGAAACACTCTGGGGTTTCACTAATTCTCTGCTACAATGCTTGCCGTCGTCAGCTATCCAAAGCAGATGCAACATTCTTAAGGCAAAAGAGCACACTGATTTCTGTGATTGATACAATCACACCACATCCAGCTCGTTTCTATTAACATGTGCAGAAAGATTTTTTTTTAATTTAGCCTTAGTCGGAATAAAGTATTTTTCAATTCTGGGGTGAGGGGAGGGGGTCGGACCCAACGGACCCACCCCGTGTGAACGCCCCTGCATATATATATAAGTATATTACTATATATTACAGCCCATCGGGTTGCTGACAGTTTTCTTAAAAAGCCTTAAAGTATACTATCAACCAACAAATAATTGGACACACCGGCAATTGACGATATCTGCTGTCCTGATACATCTCACAGCCGCCGTCGTTAAATATTGTGTGGAAATTGACAACGCAACCAGTCGCATGCCAGATGCCACGCAGTTCGGAGCTCTTTGATTTCGAGAAAGGTGTGATCGTAGGGTATCACAGAAATGGCCGATACATACGTGACATATCCAGCGAGTTAAAGTACCCAAAATCGACAGTGCTCTCCGTGAGTGGCAAGTGGAAGGTGAGAGATGACTGGCGGAATGTGCCCCGACCCGCAAACACACAAAACTGGGAGTTAGAGACCGACGGGTGCTGGCCAGAGAAACTCGGAAGACCCGCACTAAATCGATGGGCAACATCCGCGAGGAGTTGCAACAGGCATCTCGGAGTGTTTGTTCGATGAATACCATCCGTAAGAAAGACCATTTGCTCGGTTATCATGGACGTGCTGCCGCCCACAAGTCTTTGATCACCAAGTCTAATAGCGCTGCTCGGCTAACGTGGTGCAAAAAACGTCGACAGTGGACCGTTGAACAGTGGAAGCAGGTTCTCTGGAGCGACGAATCAAGGTTCACCCTCTACCGTTCGGATCGCAGGGTCTCGGTTAGACGTCTGCCTGGAGAACGCATACTGCCGGAATGTATTGTTCTAACTGTGAAGTTCGGCGGTGGTGGAATTATTCTATGGGGGTGTTTTTCCTGGTATGGCACAGGACGCTTGGTCGCAATTCCTAGTAGACTCAACGCCGAGACCTACTGCACCATTTTGGATGACCACGCGCTTCCTACGTTGTGGCAGTTTTACGGTGTGGACCCATGTTACTTTCAGGATGACAATGCCACCTGTCATGTGGCGAAGTCCACCATGGCTTGGTATGGTGACAATCGGGTTATTCGAATGGACTGGCCTGCGCAGAGCTCGGACCTTTACCCTATCGAGCACCTGTGGGACGAGTTGGAGCGTCGACTTAAGGGGTGCCTCCACCGTCCGAAATCGATGAAGGAACTGACCTGTCTTCTCCAAGACGAGGGGAAGAAAATACCGCTAGCCGTCGTACAACGCCTGGTTGAGAGTATGCCCCAGAGGGTCGCAGCTCTAATTGCCGCACGTGGGGCTTAACCAACTATTGAAGGTGAATAAACTTCGTTTTCCTTTGCTATCACATGTGTCCAATCACTTGTTGGTAGATAGTGTCTAAAAGAAACATTTGATGTCCGATTACCCCAAAAAGTTTAAGGTATCAACAACGTAGGTTTTGGCATAACAATTGTGAAATAAAGCCTAAACGTTTTGTTTTCAATTTCAGCAGTTTTCACTGCAAAAGTAAACAGCATGGATTTATCATACCACAACTTTTAATCTATTTGAATCGTAATTTAATTTATTATTCAGAGAAAAAACCGCCAAGCATTGTTGCCATGGAACATTCAATGAAATTCGAACTTTTATAATTATTCGTCATGAATTTAATTAAATTAAGATAGGTTACTCATACCGGTAATTCAGTATCTTCGGCAAGTGTGGTTACTTAATAAGGCAGAGAATATAAATTTCATGAAATGTTTAATAAATTAAAGATGAAACCTGCACAAATTGAGTTATTATCTGAATATTAGAGTATATTAATATTAAAGGACAGAAAAGCAACAGTCGAATTTCAAATACACTAATCTTGTCAAACGTTGTATGAAATTTAACATCTTTTGCTACTCAGTAACTACTTTCGTGTTTAATATTTCAAAAATATAGAATGCCTGTATTTCATAATCACAAATGCGAGAAACCACGAAATGAAGGTAATTCACTCCTCATGAATTTGCATGTTTCGATGAAGTATGAATACATTCGTATCAAGTACATTGTAGCAAGGATGACATGTTTTTGTTTACTCTTGTGGATGGTATTACAAAACTATTTATATTCTCAGATGTGTTAACAGTAACGCAAAAACTTCATCCATGCCTTAGTGATGTTTTGAAGACGATTATGCTAAACTGGTTTCACCATTACGACCCAAAGTCATGCGCTGTTATGTGTCATTTATTTGGCTTGTCCGAACTCTCTTTCCCGTTAATACAGTAATAAAATCATTTCCGGTACAAGCATTCCATAAATTTTTTAACGCTGCGTTAGAGTGGATTGTCTTGCAAAAAAGAATAACAGTGTCAGGAAAATACAGGTACACGAAGACAGGCGTGAAAGGTTTTTGTTTCTGCATTTTCAATTTTCATCGGCAGGGAGTTGTCGCACATGAAAAATGTACCCATTGTATCATATTGAATAGTTTTGGAGAAATTCATTAACCACCGTGAAACACTCTGTGAGCTATACTCAATCTCCCATCCAAAACGTAAGAGCCAGGGCCTACTCAGACCAATGGTCGGAGGCCAGCATTTCGACACCAAGGCAGCGTTTTAAAATGAGGCTTTTAATATACAAAGCTTATTTGTAGCTATGCTACTAAGCTTTGAAGGCGGATGAGGACTCATCGTTTCTGATCAACTTTTGAACTTTTTCCAACATTATGCCAGAAGGTAATATTAATTCGTCTTAAGTTTAATACTTTTCCTTTTTATCTATAATAGGATCTTGGCGTTTTTCGTCACAGTGGGGATGTGCCTCCTCTAGACATGTTGTTATAAATGGAAATATTTCTGTTCTCAGTTGTTAACGCTTTGCCTTTTGGGAAAGTTAAACGGCTTGGCTTTATGAAACGTCCTTAGGAAAATAAGACAGAGTTTTAGTTATTTGGAATACATACAGTGACAATGTCAGATTTTTAGTTCACATATACATACAGTGTCACATATGGTAGTTTAAACTTTTTCAGTGTGATTTTGAATAAAAACTTTAATTAAAACGAAAAATTCCATTCTTATATTTTATGTAAAAAATAGAAACAAGCTAACGTCCTCATATCATCGTACTCTTAATACTACTATCAAGAAAAAACTGAAAGGACTAACAAAACATTGTGCTTCAATGATGGAAACATTTTTGCTCAGTACAAAGATCACCATATCTATTTCAGGTTCAAAAAAGTTATAGGATACACAAGTTCTGTAGATCCCGTTCGGGCCACATTTGTTGAGCTGTGATCTAACCGCTAGCTTCTGACCCTTCGTCAGAAACGGATTCGGGTTCGAATTCGGGCCAGGCATGGATGTTGTGTTTATCATACAGCACCGTTTTTTTCCATATCCTGGAATCAGCGACTCGTAATTATGGATGGGCGACCACTTCTAGTCCATCGTGTTTCTCAAAATGGTCGTTAAACCAACAATAAAAAAAAAGGAAAAAGTTATGCACTTTTCAGTTAGGTACTCGTTATGCAATATTTTAGCAATGCCACTGGCAGTTACATTTGCCCACGTAGCTGCTTATTCTGATAGCTTTGTCTCTTTCTTTATTGTGTCGGTGGTCAAATTGTGTTGTGCTAAATGCAACCAATAACCTATAATAAAAATTAAATCATACATTTCTGTTTGGATTTTCTTATTGTATTAACATAATAGTAGCTCCTCAATGGACAAATATCTGAAACGGTTTTAGCAACTTTCAAGAAATAAATGAATTGTATGTGTGACGAAATTTCGTGTATATAGGATCCCACATGTTGCTGTGACATAAAATCCTCATGACCAGCTTCTTAATAAATGGGCATCGATATAAAATAAGGATACCTAAACACAGTTGCTTATATATAAAACGGGGGCTTTATTCGCAAATTTAAACGCTAAAAAACGGTGTGGATATTTCTTTTGGTACTAACTATTTTTATTTCTTCCTTCTTTAGTGGCTGCTGTTTGCTAGCCGGACCAAGGCTGAGATGCAAACACTTTCACCAGATAGCATATTCGTGTTTTCAAATACACAGAAAATGAAAGTCATAAATATCAGTTGCGTTTATATATATCATCTTTTATTTTCGTTTTATGTATTTGAGGACAATATGATTGTGCTGAATAATAACGAGGAACTGTACACCAATCGCACTTAAAATAGCATAACTATATTAGTAATCCCAAATTCTTGTCGTAGATTATAAATCAAAGTTTCCAAGCTTTCGCACATATACCAGATGGCTTTTTCAAGGAAGGTAGACAGCAAACTGCAAACTGAATAATAGAACACTTCAATAATTTGAACGCGGTGACTTGACTAGACAATAAACGAGCAGATGCTAAGTAATTATTTATCCAAACACTCGAGGCGTCGTGCTCGTTAACACGCGGAATCATAGAAGGAAACGCATTCATTATTTAAAGAACTAACTGGTTTCAAACTTGTGGCTACTCCAGCGAGAGGTTGGCATTGCATGATTTACTGTTGGTGATGATCTCTAAAGTTTCGCGAATGGCGGCAGATTTCGATGTGGAGTTGGAGGCTAATTTCTTTACGTCATCCCACATAGGAATAGCGGACTTGAGCTGGACCGATCTAGATAGGGCTGTTGTTATTTTACAGTTTTTTATGTCCCTTTTATTCTCATTCTAGTTCCAAACGAACGTTTGGTCAATCCAATGTTGTATCTCTTGGAGCCGCCCGGATATTGTAAAGGGATGGCATAAACACCTGCTTCATTGGAAAGCGAGGACTTGTCAGAGTTTCCCTGACGCATGACATATAAGGATGTTGGAGACCTGATGCCCACACCAAGTTTCATTTTCCTGTGCGCGTTCTTCAGCTGATAAGAAACATTTGTTACGTCGGGAATTGAGCCCAGGTAGCATACTAGCGGCATAGAAAGTTTATAACAACTGGTTCTGACTTTCTCGATATAGCTATGTACTAGGTCCGGGGCGTATCCTGCCTCAGTGGCCAATTCGGTAACGTTCATTAATTCACGTTGTCTGGAAAGAACATCGGAAGATACGGCAAAGGTTATTCGAGAACGGAACAAAGCTGTCTTGTAACTAGCAGGGCCGAATGAGCTGCGGAGCGACAAATTGGGGACGGATGTAGGTTTATAGTAGACTTTCGTACGAAGGCGATTTTCAGGCATCTTGCTCAGTAATACATCTAGATCAGGCAAGGCACCCTTGTGTTCGAGCTCCGCAGTGAAATTAATCGTGGAGTGAATATCATTCATTTTAATTAGGAAAAGCGTCAGAGTTCCCTTTCGGTGTGGCCATAGGAAAAATACATCATCCGCATATCGCAGCCAGGTATAGTAAGCCTTGGGGTGATGTTGGAATATATATACTGCTCGATTGGGCGAAGTATTGCTTCCGCAAGAATGGCTGAAAGAGATGAACCCATCGGTGCGCCATTATTCTGTTTGCAGATTTTTCCTTGGAAACTGAAGTAGCTGGAACTTGTGCATACACTTTATAAAAGAGATCCTGACTTACATAAATGATATTTCTTTGTTTCTATCCCTTACCATAGGGAACCTAAGATATATGTTCTCATAATTCTGAACTTATAAGGTAAAGATCCATCTGTTCATGCAATTCAGAAAAATATACGTTATACAAAAGACTAGAATCGTTCCCTGTTTTTGAACTAGTACCTGCTTGTGTGCTATGTTCTCAAAGCTTTCATCTAAGTGCTGTTTTTACATTATAAATACTTGAAGTTTACAGATATCAAAGCTTTATTTTCACTGATTGCCTCAGTGTTTTACTTACTGTCAGCGAAATAAAACTTTATTTTTTTTTATGTTAGCTTAGGGTCCAATCGAACAATATTATTCAGACAACACTTGTAAGCTTTAAAACAAATGATATTAGAGTTCAGTATATCTCTTTCTTCAGGAGATAGCCGTTGTTGTCAGCTCATTTTCATACACTGACATCTTGTTTTTCTCACTTAAGCTTTCTCACGTTCTGCAGCAGCAACACTTCTCGGAACAAGTTGCTTCAGTGTGTTTCATTAATTTAATTACGCATACTGCCTCTGTATTATTCAGCATTGCACCAACCTAAACTGTATCACGGAGGAACCGCAAAATGTGACCCACTGGATTCCAAGTAATAGCAGCACGTGTTATAAAGAGAGCAACATGTTAATGAGTATGAGAAAGAGAAGTACGTGTATGACTGAATAGAAGAAAAACGTCATCGCATTATAATAGACTACAGATCCTTTCCTGCCGATATGGTAAGTCAGATTTTAATTTTTGTGCCGCCTATTGATAATCCTGACTGTTTTTCCTGGGTAAATGTTACAAATGTTGTTTGTTCAGAGCCCCATTGGGGCTCCAGAGCCGACGGTCGTCGGTAATAAAAACTTCCATTACTGCTCGCGATGTAGCAAGACCTCACTGCATCTCCGGTAGATCCCGAAATTGCTTGTATCGGGAAGTTATCTAAATCTCATAGGAATAAATGATATCTAAATGGAAATAGTCAAACTTCAGTCATTCTTCACTGGATAGGACCGTCGCTCACGCTCGCACGGGAAAAACTATATCTCAAGGTGACTGGTTTCATTGCTATCTCAAAATGTAAGTAGTCACAAAATTTGCACTTTCAAGATCAATATTTTTTTTTGTTTTTTACCGTATTATTTCAATAAAATAAATGTAATGTTATTATCCATATAAACGGCTGAGCTAAATATAGCTTTCCACACATTTACTATGACGCACTGCTTTCTTCTGATTTGCGGACAATGCTCTTTAGCAATCAATTATAACAACTCTGTTATAGTCTTTATCTTTATAATCGAATTCAACATTTTATTCCTCAAAATACAAACGCGTATTCTTCAGTATTTTGTTGAAAACATAATATTAATATTTGGTCAGCAGCAAAATAAAAAACTTTGCTTTGTAGGTCTTTTTTTAGTAAATTTGGCATTTTGCCAGAAACAACAATTAAATATTAATTTAAGTATTCATTTGTTCGTCATATGACAAACTACTATGCATGTCATAATGGGTCTTCGAAATATAACACACTTGACGTAAATAGCAAAAAAACGAGGTCTTAGTGTTATGCCTGATGTCAGAAGGATTTCTAACAGGTAAATGGGTTTTTACATGCGAAGGTGATCTTATGTGCGATCAAACACACCTGGGTCCATCCTGAAGTCACCAACGAAATTTCATTTGACATGAGAGTAAAACAGATTTTTATATCTGTGAAGTTTTCTGCAGTGGGAAGATTTTGTTTTACCAGCTGTTGTCTCTGTCATAAAATTATATATGCTAATAAAAATGCTAAATTTGAAACATTTCAAGCTAACGATAACACCTATTATTTCCAGCAAATGCGTACTCTCACAGACATAGAGATCTACATGTATATGGAACAGAATCGATGATGGAAAATTTGAAATTTTTAGTTTAGACGGCAAAACTTCTTCATGAATATACGAACTAAAAGTAGAATTTTTCTTCTAAATTCCGTTTACCACTCAGATGCACATTTGACAAGAATAAATGTTTGAATAGTTTCAAAACATTTTAACGCTTAACTTCTTGCATGATTTGCAAATGCGCTGAAATTGAAGTGCCTAAGCGCATTACAGAAGATTTGTTCTAAACCTGAGCAATACTGAAAAAACCCATTAAGTATAATCGGCTTATAAACACTGTGCGGATACGTATTGGTAACGAAAAAATTCAATTGCAAAAATATTAATCACGCATAAATGGAATCCAACATTTCTTGAAACTTATACCCGTGCAATATTTACTAATGCAGAACTTAGAATGAGATGGTTACCGCAATGAAGGATAATTAGTTGGTAAAGCAAAGTCATTTTGTCATTACGATGGTTAGTTTATCAGATTTTTATTGATAAACTGACTTTCAAATAAAACCCTAGAATTTAAAACAAATCTTGTCTTCTAATCAGTCTGGCATAGGAGGCTGATACTTCACGATTACAACACAATGTAGATATACTCGTACATAGGTATTCATGATGAACTACAGTATAACACATACCGATATGAGGTGGAGTGCCTCACATTCATGTATTTTGTATTTGCCGTGATGTTTTGTAAGGACCTAACTTTATAACGAGCTCGCGACAATGCTTGAGAGGCGAACAAAAGTTATTTCCCCCTCTCATGTATCTGATGCTCAGGCGAGTTAAGTCATTATATGATTTGATCTAGCTGCTGTAATTGTACGTTTCGGACCTGTATAAACAAATGTTGATAAGAGATATTTGTAACATGAAATGTAACAAATGAAACAAAAGCTATCACAATTGATACCAATAAGAAATGATGCAAATTCTGATGCATAGGGACCAATCAGGGAGACTTCAGCGTTTGTTAATATAATACAAAACTAATCCTAATTTAGCAGTGTGTATCTCCACCTGCATTATGAAAATTAAATATGAAGAAATGAAATCTCAAGTTATCTTACAAATGAAATCTACGATATATGATATAAAATGAAATCTATGATATATTACTTTCAAATTAAAAGAAAAGCAATGAAATGCTCTTTCACATCTTTGAAGTTGCAATTGTGTTACAAAAAAACCAGTTGTACAAAATGGAGCAAAATGAGCATCTATGGGTAAGTTAACATATTTCTTCATCTTTCCTTTTAAACTGCATACAGTAAAATCTCTTTCGAAATCCGATTCAAAGTTTTACTTAATATATCTTTCCTGGGTTTCAGATTGTTTTTTTGTTTTTTTTTGCATTTTGTCAGTAACATGTCTCTGAGGTATGCATGACAAAGAGATGGCTCCGTTGAACCTGTTTTTAAAATAATAACTTTACGGAACTTCTACAAAATTCAAACAGAAGTCATCGCTCTTTTCACGTTTGACTCACTTATAAAAACGTGAAAAGAGCGATGACTCCTCTTTGATGTTCCTGGTGCACTTCAAATGTTTGTGTTTATTCTAAAACATTTTCATATAGTAAAATATTAGAAACTAATATACTTAAATAATAAAGGATTCATTTCTAGGTGTGTTGTTTATTAGCCATTGAATAACAGATGACAGCGAATTTCCGTTCGCTTCATCACTATTTTTTTTTCTTTTTTTTTTAGCAATTTAACAGACTGTAGATGCGATATAGGTGCTGCAGTATTAATTCTAATTTAAAACCTTTATAAAATAATCATCGAGTTTCAATGTAATTGTTGGCATAATTGTGCCTTATTTTCACAGTAAATGTACCGTATTTTCACAGCCACACCACCAGAAAACTTACGTTCCCCTGGAGCAGGAATCGAAGCCGCACCTTCCGATTTCTGGTTGAGCATGCTGACCGTTACACCACCCAGGACACGGAAGTACCAAGCAAATAACGCTAAGTAGATGCAGCTTAGAAATTAGTGAATATTTTAAGATTTGCGCTAGTCGCAGCTATTGCATGCTTCCTCGTAGTGTCACGACGACCATTTCTCATATCCAGGTTCCAATGTAGGTTACCAATTCCGGTATTTCAGAGAACATCTTACTTTTAGTGAACCCTGTGGAGTCCGCAATTGGACGGTACAGGTAAATCGTCATCAGCGAGTCTTTACTTTTAGTGACCTTCATCTGACACTGGATGTGAGAAACGTTCGTCGTGACGCCACGAGAAAGCACGTAATATTTCGACTAACGCAAATCGCAAAATATTGTCAGATTTCTAAGCTACATCTGATTAGGTTCAGTTGGTTGGTACTTCCTTGTCCTAGATGGTGTAACGAATAGCAAGCTGGACCGGAAGTCGAGAGGTGCGGATTCGATTCTCGTTCCATGGCAATTTAATGTTCTACTTTTCTAATAGGGTGGGTACAAGGAAACAGTAATAGTAGGGCACTTTTGTGCCAATAATTACATTTGTATAGCCTTCCATGTATTAGCGAATAATTATTTCTTAAGAGAAATTCTTTTACCACTTATGTATGATGTTATCATCAAGTTATTGTTTTGGTGAACTGCCTAAAGAGAATTCCCGTCAGAGTTAACCGACCAAAAACCATTGTCTCTGTAGGACACAGGGTGAAACATAATGAGAAATTGAAAAAGAATATGTTTTATCTCTAGGATACACACTGCTGCTCATCTCCACCCCCAACCCACCCCCCGTTTAACTTTAGCTGTTAAAGAAATAATGATCTCAATATCGGGTGGCTTAAAAATCTTAAAGTCGTAATTTTCACACTCGCTTAGCACCCATGTAATACAGCCCAGTGAATTTTATTTGTTAACGGAATGGAAAGTGTACAAAATACACTATTTAAAATGGCGTACGCAAAGAATTACTACCTGTGTCTGTAATGCACGCTTGTATTGCGTACCTGGGTGAATGCATAACGAAGCAATAAATTCTGAGTTTCTAATATTGCGAAATACAAAAAAAATTGTTCTTTAAACAGTCAAAATTTGAGAAAAATTATTTTCAATGACAACAATATTCATGCATGACCGGGATTCGAATACGGACACATCACTGCCGAAAATTTAATATCTTGCACTTATCCGACGGCTCTACAAGGGCGGTGTGTCGGAGGATCCTATAACCCCTCTGATCCATCATATATTTTAGTCCGCGCAATCGCTAATGTGTGGCAGCGTTTTTATTCCATTTGCGTGTCGCACAGTTCACAGTGACCTTTGATATGTGTGTTCACGAAAAGCTTGATAGGAAAGTATTTGGGAGATGCTTGAAATGCCACATATGGTGGAAATATCAAGCTACATACAAAATCGCTTATGTTACCTGCTTATCTTAATTCGATCATCTCATTTCAAGAAGATAGTACATTACTCGACAAATTAAACGATTGTACGTTTTTTATCCAATATAGTTCTGGATTCAAATACCGAGGGAGGAATGGTAAGTGTGTTTGTCTTACGGCAAATGCTTCCTTTCTCACATGGAACCAGTAACCATAAATTAGGGACGGGAGAATGATAGTAGCCCAATGAGTTGCTGAGAGTCGAATTTATACTTCAAAAATAATAAAAAATAAGGCATGTATGCTCTCAACTTTTCCACAAATCATACAAATTTGCTAATTCTCGAACACTTTTCCTTACAACACATCGTAGTCTCATTTATGAAGAAACATTAGGCGATAGTTTAGTTATTATCCAAGGCTGCAATTAAGTTCAAAAATGTGAAAGTTCTCATAATTCTGATAAATAACTAATTAAACAAGATTACGGAAATGAATGTTTGAATACACTAAATATAATATTTTTCATCAATAAAATACTGTTCGATTTCTAGTTGTAATTCAGTTTTAGGAGTAAAACTATCATTTCTTTTTTAGATTCCCATATATTGGTATATTACTTACCACCCACAAAAAAGAATCCAACCAAATATTAAAATGCACACCGAAGAGGTGATATATTGTGACAAGCCAGCTCATTTTTTATGCAAATTATAAGAAATTCTTGTAAAGGACGTCGCGTGTGAATCATCAATGCTAGAGATGAGTGAATACTCTCACGTATGGTACAAGCCAACAGATATAATATTGTAGCGAAAATCACTGGAATTTTCAATGTGAAAGTTTCGCACAATTCTGGTAAATAAGTAATTAAACGAATACCCATATGTCAAAAGCATTCTTTTGACAAATACGCTGGTGACTAATAGTATATGTCAAAATTATTCTTTTTGGACTATTTTTTATTACAGAATAATAGATTAAATATACACTGCTGGACAATTGCTAAAGACGGATCATAAACGGCTATATAGCGCATAAAAAGTAAGCGTGGTTGGATGCCAAGGGAAATAAAATAATGTCAGAATGCCAGGACATTACAAGAAAGACAATTTATTGTTCTCTGAAATCCAGAAGGCTTTGGAACGTGTTCAAGGGACAAACAGGCCATTTTGTGCAGAATACGTAAACGTGAAAAAAATGCAATTACCGTCCGCAGGCGTTCCGGCGTAAGATGTCAATACGGGATATGGCCACCATGGAGGCCGATGCAAGATTCCACACGTGGTGTCATGCTTTGCACAACATTATCAAGCATCAGTTTGGGTGATTTATCCCACTCCTCTGTCAGTGCACGGATGAGGGTGTCCTTGTTTATTGGAGGGCATTGGCGACCAGCAACACTCCTCCCCAAAGAATCCCACACATTTTCAATGGCATTCAGATCTGGAGAACGTGCTGGCCATACGAGGCGTTGAATATCCACGCTCTCAAGTTACTCATGGACAGCGGCTGTTCGATGACAAGTTGCGTTGTCGTCTATGAAAATAAACCTCTCACCGACAGCACCACGGAACATGCGAACATGAGGTAGCAGAACATCATTAATGTATCGTTGGCCAGTCATAGTCCCAGTTGGAAGCACATAGAGGGACGTACGGCCATTGATCATGATGAAAGACCATACCATGACACTACATGTCGGATATCGGTCCCTTTCCTGTATGTTTGCTGTACAGTATGCAGTACCACTATCACGCCAGATCAGTTGTCGTCGACAATCAGACGATAGACTGTATCTACTCTGATCTGAGAAGAGGACAGCAGACCAGTTGTTATCAGTCCAATTGCGATGTTGATGGCACCATTGCAAACGGGCGGTGCGGTGACGTCTGGACAATAGGATGCACATAACAGGATGGCGGGCGTATAGTCCTCCTTCATGCACACGTCTGGCGACAGTTTTACGGCACATCCGCTAGCCAGTAGCAGCCATAAACTGATTTGCTACCTCACTAGCTGTGCTGCGCCGGTGTCTTTTTGTTGATAGCACTATGTACCGATCTTCTGCAGGTGTCGAACTGCGAACACGACCTCCCCCATGACGTTTGCTACACTCTCCATTTGTTTGAAATGATTTCCAAAGCCTTGAAACAACACTGTGGCTGACGTCGAACTCCCAGGCAACATCTTTTATTTTTCGCCCTTCTTCAATCTTGCCAATAATACGGCCCCGCGTAAAATCATCTAGGTGATGTCGGGAAGACATACTGAAAATTGCAAGTTCGTCATTTGCTTGTTTCCATTTTAACTTTGCGTTTGAACAACAACGGTCAATGCGCGTCAAATCCTTTATATCTCTTATCAGCGCTATGACGTCACGAACAAGTTCGGCAATCCAAAATTTGCATACGCACAACACGTCTTACTGTATCCTGCACTTATGCTAATTTCCACATTTTGCTGCCTTCCATTTTATGGTTGCTATCGTTGCTATTGTCATACGTCCTTAGCAATTCTCCGGCAGTGTATATTACTCCCGGTATTAAAAAAAAAGAAACCTTGGGGTGTGAAATTCTGTGCCTTCGCATCATACCAAATGTACCGAAATGTTTGTTTGGGAAAAAAACGTTTACGAAAATGTTTAAAGGTAAAATTAAATATATATTTTCGGGATCAGGGGATACAAATAGACAATTTTTAAATGCATCAGACAGTTTCTTTATTCACAATATGATATTTTATTGGCGTACCTGTGTACCATTTAGAAAACATTCACCAATGTTTTGTTTTAAAATTATACATTTACTATTCGCTAACGAATTACAGGTAAAATGTCATATGAAATGTCTCACTTGAAGACTACTGTCTAAACTGGGAAATGCATAACTTTCAGAACCTTTAGGTTTTTTTCAAAAAAATATTTCATTAAATTAAATACGGAAACATGTACCAAAATATTTTATATTACGTTTTTTTTTATTCCGTCAATTATTGACCAAATGGTACAAAATGTTGCAAGATAAGGAAAATTACTATCCAGGTACATTGCACTTGCTTCTTATTTTATATTGCGCATTTAACACGGGTATCAAAGAAATCCGATTTACGGAAATATTGTCCACAAATCGATCCACATTAACTATTTGGTTGGTTTTTCAACCTAATACATTTGTTACTATATATATATATATATATATTTTTTAATTTTCTTTGGTTTTTAGTTGTTTAAAGAATGTACACCATAACAGTATATTCTAGTTTGTGTACTATACCGGAGAATCTTGACCTAGATTTGTCAGTAACTTTTAAAACGTAACCTAAATCTTTTGAGGCTGGTAAATGGTGAATCATTGCATGCCGTATATAAATATAAAGGCGGTTCAACAGGTTAGTATTTCAGTATTCATAATAAGTGGAATGTTATCTTAACGACGCATTTTAGTATTATATTGGTATGAATTTTAATTCCGCTGATTAATAGTAGATTCTGGAGTACTGGAGAAAATTCCTGAAAACAGGAAACCGGACGTTCTCTGTCCAAAGCAACATGACGCTCGGTAAACTTGTCACTGTTTGGTACATATGTTTCGAATTTGTGCAAGAAAGTTGAAAATCACTAATCTCCTAACGGGACTTTTTTTCAGTTGTTCTCTTTATCATGAACATGAGTGTATATAGGTCTTCAATTATTTAATTATAAAAAATGAATGTTCCCAAAACGAAGGAATGCCTGTGAGTGAAAATCATAAAATAAGATCGAAAAATGAGAAATTAGTTGTGTTTTATAACCAACTAAAGTTAGAACTAACTTTGGTTTCACTCAGTAACTTGAAAATTACATTTTTTTTAAGCGCAAAAAATAAGGTCTTCAATTTATTTTTAAATTATACTTGAGTCTCAAGGTCGGCCTGAATGGCTAATCTGATATGTTGGAAGCTGGCGATTTATGTTGAATCGACAGTTTGTTTACCTGATAATTTGTCAATAGTAAAAAAAGTGTTGCAGTAAACTCCCCCTTATGCGGTACCACTGGGACCGGAAGGTTGCTGGAAAACAGAATTTTCCGGATACCTGTTCATCAATGTTTTTATTACCATAACACCGCGCAAAACTCATTAAAACTCTATATAAAGCCTGCTACTAGTGAAGAAATAGAAGTGTAATTTAAGTAAAGAACAAGTTTTATTATTCTAATACATAAAATAGGAACTGAATATGTAATGTAAACAAAATTATTTTTATTACTGAAATTTTTAAACACTTAACACTAAACAGCATTACATAAAAATAATAACAAATATTCTGAGAGTTTGTCGTCCGGGAGTGTTGTGGGTTAATCGACTGGAGAGTTTCAAGGATCTCCAGCATCAAGGTGTAGGACCGGACGTAATGGTGAATGAAGTTTGGATTTTTTTTTAATTTCTTCAGCATCTTCCTATACCACCTTGCATAGATGCCTTTGCTCTATTGCGAAAAACTTCATTCTTCATGAAATGAAGGTGCATGACGCCATGAATATTCATGTATGTTGATTGCTCTGCAAAAGGAATAAACGCTTCCAGCGCCTCACTCGCTGCCTTCTACAAAATTTTAGGCATTGCTGCTTCTTTCTCTTCATCTTTGCTTTCCTCGGTGTTGGGGGCCAATACATTATAAATTATTTCTTCACCGTTCAAAAGTAAGGTGAAATGAACATCGCTGTCAATATTGATCCAACGTTCAATCTATTTCTCACTCATGTCTTACTTTGTCTTCGCCAATTCATATATCCCCTTAACCACTTAGCTTAACGATCTGGTTCGAAATCCCTCAAAATCAGCCTCACAATCCTCATCCGGAAAAGTTGCCATCGGCCACAATTTTCTCCAACAATGTTGACAAGTCTCAGTTTTTACACTATTCCATGCAAGGAATATCGTAAATATGGCATCCTTTACATTGAACATTTTCTGGAAACCTTCGATTGTTCCTTTGGCATCGTTAACCAGGTGCCTCATGAAATCACGACGATAATGCATTTTTAAATTTTGGTTTGGGCCCTTGTACATAGGTTGGATTAGATTTGTCACATTTGGAGGTACAAAAAGAAGAAAAAAAATGCCTATTGAGAGCTCCTCAGCAGGTGGGAGGACCCAATATTTATTCAACACTAACACAACTTTACTGACTTCTGGAAGGCCATTTTTCTTTAAATTTTCTATTACACTCAGAAGAAACACTTCTCTAAACGACTCCAAAAATATTTTGCACGTCATCCAAGTATTTGGCTGCGGACGACAGAACACTGGCAAGATTGTAATGTTTTTGAAGCTCCTTGATTTTCTATATTTTCCAATAGCATATAATTTCTCTTTATAGGTTCCTTCTGCATTACTACACACCAACACAGTTAATCTGTCTTTTTTCTGCTTGAAGCAAGAAGCACAGGTATCACCCCAATTTACAAATGCCATCGACGGAAATCACGATAGACTGTGCACTTTAGTCGACGTTATGAATTTGAGAGGGCGATAAATTCTCGTAATTTTTTAGCTGCGTAAACTTGTTCACAAATTCTTCTGCAGAAGTCTAATCAGCAAACCTTTTCCCCTGGAATATCGAGACTACGGGTGCCATGACTGACCTCAAATCTTTTAAGCCATCCGGATGAGAATGTACGAGATTGTTGTATATTCATTTTCTTCGCAAAATCCTTCGCCTTCTCGATTATCATGGGCCCAGAGATACATGCTCCATCCGATCTTTTAATTGAAAACCATTCATACAATACTTTGTCGAGGTCTTTATTTCGTGCTTGATGAAGTGTGTGACGTCCTTTCTTTTGGAATCTCTGAGTTCAGGAAGAATGTTTTAATTTTGCTGATCTCTGCGTTGATATCGTACAATGAGATGATCCGTTTCACTCATCAACTGTTTAAGACTTACACCCTTCTCAAGGCCAGAACATATATCCATCTCCTGCTTAAGGATCAGTATTACTGTCTTGCGTTTAACAGTTGAAGACATTGTTATAGGTGTTTTGCAGCGTTCCGAGAAAATTGACTTAAGTACCAGGGTACGGATAAACTGTAAATGAAACACGTGACCGAGAGATTTGCGACTGATCGCTGTTGGCATGTGGTGACCGATG
The DNA here is from genome assembly GCA_039090855.1 of Macrothele yani. Classification (NCBI taxonomy): domain Eukaryota; kingdom Metazoa; phylum Arthropoda; class Arachnida; order Araneae; family Macrothelidae; genus Macrothele; species Macrothele yani. Next base: position 51,929,812 of record CM077033.1, read on the forward strand.
GCAACAAACCACCATTCGGGTGATGATTGCTTGAGATTTCCAGTAATTTGAGTAACGGATAAAAGGAAGTTTACTCTATATTCGCTTTGTCTTTATATTTATACGGTTTAAAACTTCGGGATATATTAGTACATAGTACGAGAGAAGATGATTTATAATAATGTCGCATTCCGTTGTTACAAAAACAAGGGATGAAAGATTGTCAACACTTTATCAACTATAACGAGAATTTTTTTCCATCGGAAGTATAAGAAGCACAATTACTTGACGTCCACCATAAGCATTCAGTTTTACTAATGGAATTAGTTTTTTTGGGATTGACCTAATTGCAATGACTTCATCGCAGTCCAAGCAGTTATTCCTTAACAGAACAATTTTTCAAGAAAGATACGGGATTAAGACATATAATAAAAATTTTGAAGATGACAATCCGAATTTCGGCGTAAATGTGACTAGGATGGTAAATCAGATAATATACGAAAACTTGAAAATTTTCATCGTCGTAGAGCGGGACTCCTGTGATGGTTATATTCAAATTGATCTGAAACTTGAAACTTGGTCGTTCTGGGTGGTGTAGAGGTTAGCATACCCGGGCGTTATCTGGGAGACGCGGCTTCGAGTCCCGATCCGGGACAATGAAAATTTTCAAGTTTTAGAATATTATCTGACTTACCATCCTTGTGATATTTACGCCAAAAATCGGATTGTTATTTCAAAATTTGCACAACAATTTTTACTGATTTATCTTAAAAATATAATACTTTTTTCATTGAACCGAGTTTTGAACGTGCGCTGTGCACCACATTTTTTAGGAAACTGGGACACTTGATGTTTAGAAAAACAATATTGTTCATAGTTTTCAATTGACGTTTCGTTTGACCGTTTTTAGAAACATCTGCTTTGTTCAGTTTCGGATCACACTGATTTTTTTTACTTAACGTTTTGAAAAATTCCTCTAGCAAATTGGGAGAATGATGTGAAATATTTAATATATTAACAGAAAGGTAAATATATGCGACCTAGAAATTTGCTTGCGATAATAAGTTACGTTGCTTCAATCTACATCTCAGGTTACACTGAGATCCGTGGAACGCAAATTTACCTCACCGAAATCTCACGAAATGGCTCTTTAGAGTTGCCAGGTAAAGATCGTATTCACATAGAAACAAATGATCAAATATTTGCGGTGAGGTGCACAATATTCTACACTACGTTCTAAAACATGGTCCTGATATACACCAGGCAAATTGGTTTTGGAATTCATGAAAAGGAGAAAAACATTTAAATTGCTGAAACAATTCTATCTGAGGTTACGACATGGCCTCGTAGTTCAAAATGTACTATGTAATATTTCCTTGAAAAATCCGTCTTTTGATTTCAGTTGTTCTTTATTACAAGGCGCGACTTATCACAAATCTTAACTAATTTTATAAAATTTATTTTCAAAATAAATTACTCAAGAACGAATTAATTCTGGTTATTGTAAGTAACAATACATTTCAGTCGAACGCAATGAGTCCCAATTTACATTTCTACTAAACAGAATAACGAAATTCAGTAAAAAAAGTATTATACAACCTAGAATTCTGTGATTCCGGTTCATTTGGAAATTAATTTCAAATCCATGTATGAAATCTAAGAATAAAAGCATTGAGTCTGATTTTTTCATGTACGGCTTTACATCTATTAATAATTTTTATTGGAGTGATAACATGTATCAACATCGAAATAACGTCAGTCACTCGGAAGCTACCTGCATCAAAAACATATCACCATTTCGTCAAATGGTCATTTCAAAGCCGAATTATATCACAAATTATCTTACAAAATAAGAGTAATAATTTAAATAATTATCACGGGAAAACGAACGGTCAAATTTGGACTGCTCTACTGAATGATGTGGGAAAGACAAAATGCTATTTTTTTCGATAAATACCTTTTTTGTTTCGAATTCAGCCAAACAAAACATATTAATAGTGAATATGGCTTCATACCACAGTTTTAATGATATACTCCCCTGTGTTATGCCTTTGGGATAAAATAATATGTAACAAATTAGGTTTTAACCGTTTAAGCAACGGGTCTACGTGAAAATGTTTTTGCGAAAAATCCATCGAACCTGCACGGCTTGTGGGTCCAAATTCATCCCTATCCTGGAACGTGAAATGTTCCCACTGCGGCGGAAGTTCGGATTTTCCGGCAAAGCGACTGCTCTTCCCTTCTCACTCAGCAAGGTGCAAAACATACCTGTCAGAAGATATTTCCTCTGCCATGAAGTCTTTTATTGTCTGTTCTATGACCCAAGGCAAGAACAGATCCCCACCGCACACTGCTGTCTTAAGACCACAGGCCGGTTGCTCAGTCGTTCGGCTTTTTTAAATACAGGGTAATTCAAATTAAAGTATCCTACTTTGGAACGGTGCGGAGAGAGAACCCCGGGACGCAACGGCCCCAAATCTGGAGGGTATACATGTCAGACCATGGAAAAATGATGGGGGGGGGGGGGGATTATAGTTTCAAAAATGGCCGATAATTGAACATGTGGCGCTGCGAGGATGTGCAGATAAGGAATATAAAGCACGACAGTACCAGTAACCAACAGCAGACGAAGTCATATAATGTGCCTTTATTAATGCACTCCAGAAACATACAAACTGTCGATAACAAAGAGCTGTGTCTCACAGCACCAACGAAACAGATGCGTCAAACACAGGCTTGGCATCACAACATAACAGCAAACCAAGTCATCGGAGCTGCTGTACTTTGGTGTCACAGGCGGTGGTCAATGTGTCTACCGTGCTGCTGGTCCAACAAGTGATAACGTGCCACTACATGCTCCACAGCAGCTCGTAACTGATCACTACAAATGTTGCGTGCGTGCAAGGTGACATGACTCTCCAAATTCGCCAGGTTTCCAGGGTTTCCTTGATAAACTTTGTGTTTCAGGTAGCCCCAAAGCCTAAAGTCGCAAGAACTAAGGTCCGGTGACCACAGAGGTCATCTTGTATAAAATGGTCGACTGATAACTTGATCCTCGGAAAACTGATTTCGCAGCTACTGTTGAACGGCTCGGCCAATGTGCCGGGGCGTCCCATCTTGTTGGAAAGTTGTTGTTTCGAGGCATCTGCTTTGCCCCGAAAGCAATGATGACACTCTGCAATATATCCCGATAACGCGCTGACGTCTCGGAACAGGCCTTTGAACCCTGCTGACTGAGTTCCTCAAAGAAAAATTGACCAACCAAAACGTTGGCGGTAAAACCTATCCATACAGATACGTACGGTGAATGCAAGGGAACCTGGTGGAGTCCATGAGGATTTTGTGTTGCCCAAATGCGGCAGTTCTGTGTGTTGGCGGTTCCTCGCAAATGAAAGTGAGCCTCGTTACTCCATAGGATGTTCCACGGCCAATTAAGGTCGATCTCCGTGCGTGCCAAGGACGTAAAAGCGGACGTTTCACGCACATTTCGTTATCGACGGTGTTTATCTCTTACAAGCACTGGATCTTATACGGATAGGCTTTCCGCAAAAACACCGCCATAACGTTGTGTACGGCACATCCACTTGTCTTGCTACGGAGCGAGCACTGCACGTTCCTGCGGCATTCTGACGGAGTGCTCAACGACAGCGGTTGCAACAACTTCACCCACCAGCGATTTTCGTCCTCGTCCCGCTCGAACTTTAAAGCTCCCTGTCTCCTCGAACAGAAGCACCGTTCGTCGCATACCACAGGGTGCTAGTGGACCCGTTCGCAATGCTTTCTGTCCCCTGTACACACGAAGCGCTTTAGTGGCGTTCTCGCCGTCGAGATAAAACAACTTTAACAGCAACGCACGTTCCGGCAAAGAAAGAACCATCGTGTTTGTCAACTAATGCTCATACAAGGTCTCACGCTTTTTATACGAGGCCCTTGCACGGTCGTCTTAAGCAAATGCTGTTCTCCAGTACAGCTCGCAGCGCCACATGTTCACCTATTGGCCATTTTTGGAACTACAATCCCTTCAATAGTTTTCCAATGGTCAGACATTTATACCCTTCAGATTTGGGACCGTTACGTCCTCCACACTGTTCCAAAAAGGGAAACTATGCAGAGGGTGATTAATTTGAATCAGTCTGTACATATTATTTGAAAATATATGTGACATGAATAAATAATATTTGTAAATACGTTAATATTTGTAAATACGTGTGATACAAAAATAAATCTTCAACAAAGACATGTACATTTCTTGAAAATTTTTTTAATCATAACAACTGCCTCCCCCCCCAATTGTAGGAAAGTCTATGTCAATGTCTTCGGAGCAATAGCACCTTCCCCATACCAAACACAAAGTTTTCGAGTAGATTCGGCGGCTGTGGATTCCTTGTTGAGCTCGTAGAGGAGCAGATTTCGGAAATGTTTATTCCTTTATACTTAACACTTCGTACATCCGGTCTTGTAAACCGAAAAACCAATAGCCACAATCACACAACACAATATGATTTAGATACATGATATTACAAACTACATTTTCATATAACCCTGGCCACCTACACCGTCATTACTGACTCGTGAAATAAAATGGCATAAACATATGCATCAACCCATTAGTTGAAACACATTCGAAGTGCAACGTGTCTCCCTACGCGAACTTCGTGAAGCATTCCTTTACGTTTGAAATCTTAGGTTTGACCAGTAAAACCACGGATTATTAATTTTGAGATGAGTTATCCTCACCCTTGTGCCCCTGCCAGGAGCTGAGGACATAAATGAGATTTATGAATGGAGCATCTCATCCCGTTACTTAAACAACCCTTAAGAGAAGGAAGCTAAGATATATGTGCTAAAGTGCCCGACAGAAAGTCACACGAAAGCGCGGTAGAAAAAAGAGCGAAAACTAACTCATTTATAATTGGAGACCAATACTCGGTGACCGACGGCTAAAGGTGCACATGCGACGCACTGTCGATATTTATGCGTTCGACCGTTACTACCATCGAACCTGAAACTTTTCCGTGGCAGTCACTAACGTTGATCACTACGCTACCCTCGGCTACCTAAGGACACAACAAGGAAAAGACAATAAAAATGCTTTCTCGATAACATCACTCAATCCATTCCAACGAAAAATACTTGCGCAATATATCCACCGAATCCAACGAAAAACGCTATTGGCTTACGCTGCGTCTGATTTTAAATCCCTAAATTTGCGGGCAAACAAATACAAACAAGAAAGATGACACCAAATTTTCGGGTGTAATAAGCACGTCCTTTGAATCTGTTCTGACGCAAATGAAACTTATCAAAGCTATTCAAAGTCAATGGAATCTGTATGGAAAACAATAATATCTGACTGAAGAAAGAAGTTTTTCAATAGGGTTTTCAATACCTCAGATATTGCCCTAAACAGAATTGTGAGCTTACGCTCTCTGGCTGCACACTTGTGCGTTACGAAAGACATGAATTTATATGAGAAACATTTCTCACAGGAAAGGCTCTCCAACACAGAAATAATTTTTCAAATTGGACTCTTAGAAACAGAGATATTGACAAAAATAAGATGTGACTTAACGTCTCCTGGTGGGAAAACCATGCATTATTTTAGGAACAAAATATTTTCAAAAGGTTTTTCCTAATGAGCGGAATCGGTCCAAGAAAAACAAAATTTAGTCGAGTTTTCAGGAGCCCAGATTTTCCTACAAATACATCAGAAGCAGAAATTAAATCTTATGCCCCTGGTGGCCAAATCATTCTTTACAAAACATTAGAAATTATGTGAAAAATATTTTCCATCAGGTCTTGTATGCGATAAAGGAAGGATTTTTCAAATCGGAGTTTTAGAAGCAGAAATAGCGCAGAAAACGCAATTTATCTTTGTGCCCTCTAGTGGAAAGTCTAAGATTTACTTGAAAATTTTGAATTTATAGGGAAAACTATTCGCATCGGAAACACTATCTAACAAAGATGGAATTTTTCAAAACGGACTTATTAAAATAGAGATTTTGATAAAAATAATATATAAGTCTACGCCCCTGGCGTAGAAACCATGCATTATTTCAAGAAAAAATGTTCCTAAAAAGTTTCTCGAGATGAGTAGTATCGGTCAACAAACGACTTTTTTCTCAATCGAGGTTTAGAAGCTCATATTTTGTTGCAAATACATCAGAAGCGGAAATTGAGACTTACGCCACCTGGAAGCCAAACCATTTTGATACAAAAATTAGAAATTATATGCAAACGATTTCTCAATTGGTGCTGTATCTGGCGCAAAAAGAATTTTTCAAAACGGAGATTTAGAAGCACAAATATAGGGGGAAGGAATTTACCTTTACGCCCCTTACCGGAAAGTCTAGGAATTACTTGAAAATTTTGAAATTATATGAAGCACATGTCACACTGGAGACACTATCCAACAAAGAAGGAATTTTTCGAATCGGACTCCTAGAAGTAAAGATATTGACAAACATAAGATATACGTCTACGCCCCCTGGCGTAGAAAACATGTATTATTTTAAGAAGAAAATGTTTCTAAAAGGTTTGTCGACATGAGTACTATCGGTCTGCAAACAAGTTTTTTTCAATCGAGAATTTAGAAGCTCATATTTTGCTGCAAATACATCAAAAGCGGAAATTAAGACTTTCGCCCACTGGTGGCCAAACCATTCTTTTTTTACCAAAATTAAAAATTATGTGCAAACGATTTCCCATCAGACGCTGTATCCCGTGCAGAAAGAATTTTTCAAATCGGAAATTTAGAAGCAGAAATATAGGGGGAAACGCAATTTACCTCTACGCCCCTTAGCGGAAAGTCTATGAATTACTTGAAATTTTTGAAATTATATGAAAAACATGTCACACTGAAAACACTATCCAACAAAGAAGAATTTTTTCATATTGAACTTCTTCAAGTAGAGATATTGACGAAAATATGATATACATCTGCGCCCCCTGGCATAGAAGCTGTGGAATATTTTAAACAGAAAATATTCCAAAAAGATTTATTTATGTGAGTGGCATCAGTCCTCGAAATAATTTTTTTCAATCGATATTTTAGAGGCTCAGATTTTATGGCAAATACATCAGAAGCAAAAATTGACCCTTACGCCCCCTGGTGGCCAAAGTATTTTTTACCAAAAATTTAAAATTATATGCAATAGATTTTCCATCAGGAGGTTATCTGCTGAAGAAAATATTTTTCAAATCGGAGTTTTGGAAGAAGAGTTATCGGGGAAAATGTAGTTTACTTTTACGCCCATTAGCGGAAAATCTATGCGTAATTTGAAAAAGTAACTATATCTAAATTACTCTTCAATATAAATGGAATCGAAAGATAAAATATGTGTTTCAATCGGATGTTTAGAAGCAAATATGTGGAATAAACCGTATTTTTGAATTCGACATGATCTGCCTTTACTCCCTCTAGCGGCGAAATTGTACATCGCAAGATTCCGTATTTCAAGCTTCCCAATGCAAAAATATTTTTTCAAACCGGACTAATAGTTGCAGAGATATCATGGGTACAGACGGACGGACCGACGTTCAAACCGGTAACATAAGCACGATCTCTTTTTACAAAAGAAGTGCTAAAACCACGCCGAAAGGACTTAAGTTTCTGCTACAAAACTCGACAAGCGTACAATACACGAACGCTATGAGAAGACAGAAGAATGTGCCATTAGAAAAGTTACGAAAATATGAGAAGAAATGTGAAATCATAAAACATTAAACAAGTGCTAACGTGCTGCCACCAAACTTCAGTTTCGGAACTATACGTGGATGCCGAACACTGATAGAGACCCCAGATACATTTAATTAAAAATCAAGCGACCCAAAATCTGCGTTGAAAATGGATACATGGAATTAGATGGCATGTTGGGACAAGGAATGATTTTTTGCTTGTTTCTTTTGTGCTTTGGGCTTTCGGCTGTTTGTGCCTCTTGCTCCACAGATCCCCGATGATAACTAAATTTATGATCATGAAGAAAGAAAAACACCACCTTGTCAAAGTTACAGAAAAATTGTGATAGCTCTTTATCCAGAAACAAACGGCAATTTTAGAGGACGATGATTTTTTTATTTAGTATTCCACCATCGATGACCTTATCGTAATGATTTTCGTCTCGAAAAATTAATTGTGAATCTCTTTATATTTGCAGGTGGGTAACGGAGCCCGTTTGCCACCAACATTTATGAATGCAATTTCTTTCATCGCATGTAGGGCATTGTGTCTTCAGCATGAGGTAAAACCACAATTTAACCCTTAACAAAAAGTATTTGAATAAAATGTGACGATTCCAAATGAAATTACTTTACTTGCAGTAAAAACTTAATATACTAAAATTTAATAAATAAAATAGATGTACATTTTTCAATGGAATTTTCGTTCACTTTTAATGCAGAAGAAGCTCAGTTATCTTCATAATTCTGTGAACGACATATAGCATAACCAGCAGCTGTCACAAGGTGTGGAGATGTTTACTAATTTCTATACCAAAATTTAATCAATAAATTACTATCATTCTAGACCTATAGAACTGGAAACTCGTGAACTTTAAGTCTGCCTGGTCTGACGGTAGGTTTAGGATTTACCAGTTCCCAGCAATTGGAGTGAGCGTCTGAAACATGGATGTCACCAATTGGCGTGGTCTCTTAAGTGATGCCGTATTTCTGAAGTTAAAGAGCAGAAAAACAACAATACTATTATCTGCAGACATAAACTTTCGCTACAAAAAAAATGTTTCTAGAAATTAATATCTCTCTTTGTTACCGAATTGTAGTCAACTTTTACACATGGCATTATTACGTTTTTGATTCGCTGAATTTCCAGGATGGGTCATATCTTATGCACCGTTAAACATTTACACCTCGAAAACAGATCTTCAGTGTCTTAAGAACCTAAATTTAATTGTTGCGGGTAAGGGAGCGATTATTTTTCATGAATCTCTTCTCAGTATGCACAATCGTGCATTAAAAAATTGAATTTTTCTATCGACAGGAACATTTTCTAGTTAAACTTCCGTATTTCACCCGCAAGTAGTTTAAGCACTTCTGAAGTGCGACATATATCCCACGGTTGTGTTTACCATAGTGTTTATTTATGTTTGCGATTGCGGGGTTTGCGATACAAATCATAGTTTGTTAATTTTGTGATGAGTTAGATCCTCGGCTGCGTCTCTCGCCGCTTCCGAATGGCAGGTGTAAACAGCTGAAGTAATAAAAAGACAGCCGACAATGCAAATATTTCCCCAATAACATCATCCCATTCAATCGAACGAATGATGTTGCGCAATAAAACCAAACAATCCCATCCAACGAAGATGCACCAAATCCAGTAAAAAACGCTATCAGCTGTTTTTATGTATCTTTCTAAATCGCAAAAGTATTGGCAAAACAAATACAAAAATCGCACCTAAGGTACTTACGGGTTCCCGCTACTAAACACAACAATTGCGTATCACACCGGAGCTAATCCTGCACCTACAGTGCGAGATCAGAAAGGGAGAAAGCGCAGAAGTAGAGGAGATAGCTACCACGTGATATCCTCAGTCGGCCGGTTTCGAACTATTAATACTTGGTGGTCAAATACGGAAGTTTGTCCTAAAATTACTCCTGTTCCCAGCAAAATTCACATTTTCCAAAATGCACAGTTATTCATATTGAGGATATATTCATGAAGAGTCCGCCCAACAGGCACCAGACCTACCGAAAAATGATGAATGAATTTTCCTTAAAAGAATAAATGATTTGCATTACAAAATTTGAAAATTTGTCAGAAAAACCTTGGGAAAATCGGATAAAAATTCAATTAGCAACATGCGTGCGGAGGATGTATTTCTGGATATTTGCAAACATATCAAGCAATGCGGATATAAAATAATTTTAAATGTTCATATTCAAAAAATAGAAATTAATATCACATTATGTACTTAAGGTCATAAGTTATTAGATGTAGTAATCTATTTACAATCATTTTTAAGTGTCAATTTTTCTTGAAATTTTAGTGCACACAAATTTATTATAAAGCTTCACATAAAAATTTTTGCACTCAGTGCTACCTTTCAAATCAAAGGCAAGTAATCAATTTGAAGTTTCGAGTTGGTATTAGTATATTACAATTACACAACGCAACTTCATATAAGAATTAAAAGTTTAAGAAATGAGCTGGACAGTGACCCATTTTTCCAAACAGTACAGCCTTAATTTTACATTTTTCAAAAATTTTCCACTAATGACTTTCAAGTTAAAAATTTAGAAAGGACCTAACATGAATGCTTTCTCGACAATTTAATTATCCTGAATTCCGCATAGCGAATGTGTGGCTCATTTACCGAAATGACCAATTAATGATGAATAAATCCCGAAGCTGATTATTTAAATGTTATTGCTGTATTAAAAACATTAATAAAATACAACACATATATTGTAGTTTGAAAGAAGCCCCTCAGAAATATGGTTTCCCGCATTTACTATGTTCACAGTTGTTTGGCTTTGCGTAGATCTGACCGTCTAAAGTAGAGTTCTTGAAATTTCGGCAAAATTATATTTTATATTACTTTCCCTCAAATAAGTTCACTTCCAAGTGTTGAAATTTTTATTCCTTCCAAATACAATTAATATTTTGAAGAAATTATTGTGTCATAAAACTTGGAAGATTACTTGGAAGTTTTTTTTTAAATCATCGTTCATATAAATATCTAGCTTTATTAAATTTCAGAGCACCGGTTAACTAAATGATGTGTTACACGCAGAGAAGTGGAAAATTGCCAGCAACTGATCTACGTAATTCTTAGCTCCTTAATTTATATACATATATGTTGGGTTACATATTATATTACACTTTGTAATCGGAATCATACGTAAAATATTTAGACGTGATTTTTTTATTTGTAAAGAAATTCACATTATCTTGTATTCATCATTGAGGCAAATTAATGACTGATACCCCAGTCGATCAGTGATCTATGCGTTCGACAACAGACAAACCGGCTCACATTGAAAAAAATAAAAAATAAAAAAGGTGTATTGAACTTGACTAGAGAGCATTAGGGAAATTTCAATAAATTTATAGGAGAAATTATCATTTTCTATTGAACACAACCTGCTTGAAAATGCATGCTCTTAATTCTTACTTATAGATCTGAGACATAACCCTTAACTTAAAAACAAAATGGGTGCGTAGAACACGAGAAATGAAAAAGGCGAGTACAAGTGGAAAAGCAGGAAACACAACGGACCTCATTGTTTCCTAGTACAAGTAGATTATTTTGATTATGTAAATTTTATAGGCTGTTAAGTTGCTTTTTGCTCTGATTTTAACACCGTGAAACTAAAAGGTAAACAGCTTATTTTTTGTTTCATGGTAGGACATAATAATCTGTGTAGTTATGTCGTGCAACTATTCATTATACATTGATTTACGTGAAAGCATAATTACGTTAATACCTTTTTATATCCTAATTTTACATCCCATTTGATATCTAAAAGAAGATACCCCAGCTTGATTTCAGTTTATCATTTTAGTATTACTGTTACCGCCCACGTCCATGTTACGTTGTAAAATCGTTTAAACCTCTAAACACATGTAAAGCGGTAAACTTCTTTATATTTAGTTTATTTTTTTCTGCATTTGTAATGCACTTTGTTCCATGATTAAACATTTGTACACTGCATTGCTTTAAATGGACAACACAATATAGCATCGAATCAAAACGCACTAAATTGACGTCAAACTTTTAAATTATTTACAATCTCAGTTTTTATAATTCATAACGTATGAAATATTTTGGTTGCCAAGGATGCAATGTATCAAACATTTAAATTTATTAAGTTCTTAGGTTATCAAGATGTGCCCTATTCCGTATGAGGACATACTTAAAGGCTTATATCAAATTAGAAATTATAATTTCAGAGGGTTGAATTCGTTCTCCGAGGAAGTTCGGAATGGTAAATGTTGACCTTTTGTCAGAATCGTTAATGGCACACTTTACCTACATTGGATATTATTTCGACCTATGTATTAGTTTGGGGGATACTTTGCTTTACCTTAATTGCCAATGACGTCCGATGGAAATTAAATCGGCTTTTTAATTGGAGAGTATACATATTTGATTTACTTAATTTCTCCATATGAGAAGTGGTTAGAAGTTATCACGTTGATAAATATGATTTCTATTTTGCAATGAAGTGAATTTTTCTGAGCTGTTTCTCTTATTTCCACGAAATACGGATTTGGGTTTTCCGAAAATATCGTGCTTTCTTTATTGCTTCATGATTTAACTCCATCTAGGACAAATCTTCATATATTTGAAGAAATTTTCAACTTTGATATGAAAGCAAATTCCTATAACTCTTATTTGTTAATATCATCCCAGCTAATATATCAGTTCTTTAAAAGTATGTCAGTCATTATAAAGTTAATGACATTAAAAACACAAACGAAACATTTTCTTTCACTAAATTATTCGAAACAACGTCTTAAATATAAAATTGTAAAGATCTGTGGCATCATTTTTCTTCTTCTAAAAGTCATGCATTAGCGAAGGAGTGTTCGCAGCAGATATGTATGAACATATTGTCAAACTATTGGTCAATTTGTGCTTCTCATGAATTGTGAAACATATTGTTTCTCATACTGAAAATTAACCGTGACTTGTTCTTTATCTCAGAGGATTCAAGGTATGTTAACAATTATAACATGCATATCATCGTTCAAGGGTTGTTACGAAATGGAGGACATTAGAAAAGTTATGGGCATTATCCTTCTGTTTTGCTTCTCTCACTGGGGAACGGCGTTCTCACCCCAGAACATCAGAAAGCTAATTCTTTGTTGCTGCTGAGTTTTACAGAGCACATGACAAAAGAGGAGGATGAAATTGTCTACTGAAATTTTGAATCCACTCTTAATTTGATTTATGCCTTACATTTTTTCCATAAATTATGTCAGTAACTCCAATGTCATAAGAAATATTTCGTGTGATTGATTGTAACACAAAAAGGAGTATATAAGAAGAATATTGCGGCGTATTTGCATGAGGCCAGGCAAATTAACTTCAAAACAGTAGACAGTTAAATAGGACATGAAAATTACTTTTTACAGCACGGTTTCTCTATGGAGTGTTAAAATCAAATTATTTGTGGAATTTCCAAAATACAGGTTTTGTTTCATTCTTCAAATGCTGTGAATTTTTTGTCTTGCATGCCATTTTAAGATCTTTACCTTCATGACCGAAGTTTAGAAAATACACAAAAAACATATGCTTTCTTTGAATTTGTCTTAACGGGTGAGTCAAATTGAAATCTTTGTAAAGGTTTTGTTTAGGGTCCTAAATTATCTAGCTCCAAATCTCTTAAAATTAAAAAAAAAGGGATATACCTATCTTAAATCATATAATTTGATTTAAAATGGTGAAAATATTTCAGCTGTACAACGAATTTTAAATATTTTGCCATAAAATTTACCTGCAGGTACGAGAATGTAAAAACATGCTATGGTGAATTTATCACCAGCACTGACCCATCATCGAAATGATCTTGCGCTCGGGATGAGGCTGCGATTTTATGCGCTCATGTAGCGGCTGCGATTTTATGCGCAGCATCAACCAAAAGAATAAGGCTTTACATGTTACAACAATTAGTTTTTTATCTCAAAGACTACAGTCTTGTGACGATTATACACTGCTGGCAACCCAAAATTCAACACCAAGAAAGACACGAGATAGCAACGCCAGATTTACTGGAAACATAACAACAGATACAAAGATGAATCGATTGAGCTTACAGGCCCGTGCGACTTTCGGAACACGCAGACATAAATAGTTCGTGTAGCCCCCATGGCTGGCAATTACGGCCGCTACACGTAGCGGCATCGAACAAAAGAGACTTTGGATGTGGGCTTGAGGTATGTCGGTCCAGGCTGCTTCCACACGTTGCCACAGTTCATCAGCCGTAGCCGCGGGTACAGCTTGCAGGGTTACTCAGTTGCCAATCAGTGACAGCTGGTGAGCCGTGTAGAATTGTTGCACGATGCGTGCCACGGGCGGGCGCTCAGTTTCCTGTTGAAACGTGGCCACTGACAGGTCCTGCAGGTAAGGGAGGACTACAGGCTCCAAAACGTCTGAGATGTAGCGGTGGCTGTTGAGTGTACCGGTGATGCGTACCAGAGAGATGCGGGTGTCATATCCAATTGAGTCCCAAACCATAACGCCAGGTAACAGACCGGTATGACGATGCATAACACAAGCGTCATATAGTCTCTCGCTGCGGTGCCGCCACACGTGGATCCGACCATCGTGGTGTTGCAGGCAGAAGCGGGATACGTCGGAGTACACAATGTCGTGCCATTCCGTATTCCAGCTGCGGCGTTCCACTGCCCACTACCGCCGCACTCGCCGGTGGTTTAATGCCAATGGTAATCGAAGCAATGGGCACCATGCGACAAGTCCCCGCTCCTGAAGATGACGTCGAACGGTACGTGCTGACACAGGTTGTTGCGCAACACACTCTAATTCCTGCGCTAACGTTCGTAATTTTGCGGTACGAGCCGTCAATCCCCGCCGCACAACTTGCCGGTCCTCTCGTTCGGTGGTGAGCCGCGGCTGCGGCAATCGCTAACGTCGGTCCGTCCTTACTCCTATACACACCGAATCCATACTCGCCTCAATGTGGCTGGATGTCGTCCCACACGGGCGCGGACGTCAAGGTACAATAAAACGCTGTCCCGATAAGCCCCTATTCGTTCTCTGTCGAACTCCGAAGCGTGCTGGAATGACTGCCGTATTCTGCGACGAGGCATCAGGAAACTTTCCGCTCACAGGTCCGGCAGCACTACACACTTCCACTACATACACCTCGTGCCGGGCGCACATGATTTGCATATGCCCTGGAATGCTAATACTTTGTATGTCCTCTCGCGGGCGACACATGCTGCGAATTTCAGGCTGATCGGATGCTTCCTTCTTGGTGTTGCATTTTGGGTGGTCAGCAGTGTATATATATTACGATAACACAACGTAGTTGTCACAATTGTTTATTTTTTCAAGCCGAACATGGTTTCACTGGTAAAATAAACTTGTGACAACTACGTTGTATTATCTTAATCTATATATAAACAATTAGTTTTACTCTGCGAAAGAGTTCCAAATGTATCATTATTGACTCTAAAAGGAGCGACATTACTCAATTTTGTAAGGAAAGCGATCGTTATGTCTTCTTTCGGCAGATCCCCAAAATTGCTCCCGGGGCACTTCTCGAAGTTCATCGCTTCGCAGGAGCCCCGGAGAACGTTGGGTCCGTACCTGTTGGAAAGATCGCAACAGGGTGTATTTAGATCCCGTACCCTTAAGGTAAATTTCTTGGTGAAATTCCTTAAAATGCGTCGTAAAGCTGAATTTTGTAACCATTACAATATCAAATTAATAACTTTAATATACACTGGCGTACAAAAATTAAGGACGAGACGGTTTTTCGAATGTAACGTCGTGCAGAAGTGCTCCAAATCGACTCAAATCATACCATAAGATTCCCGGGATGTAAGAATATGGGAAAAATGAGGAAAACCGTCCAAACAAGGAATTCAAAGGATATTATTGAAAAGATTGCTTCGAGCACAACTGGACAGGAGACATAAACATTCACGTGACAGGCGGCTGCCAAGAAAAATTCAGACTTTAGTAGGGAATATGATCACCCCTGACTGCATTGCAGGATTTACAACGTCTGTCCATGCTGGGGAGGAGGTTGTCAAGGAGGTGTAGTGGCATCGCGCCCCATTCCTCTTGTAACGCTAATCGCAGCTGCGGAATCGTTGCTGGCGGCTGGTTACGTGCTGCCAAGCGTCTTCCGAGGAGGTCCCACACGTGTTCGATTGGATTTAGGTCCGGGAAACTTGCGGGCCAATCCTTGCGTTGAATATTTTCACTCTCCAACAGCTCTGTGACAGCCACTGTACGATGAGGTGTAGCGTTCTTGTCCATTAAGAGGAACTGAGGACCCACAACACCTTTAAACAGACGCACGTGAGGTAGGAGAACCTCGGTACAATAGCGGGAACCAGTGACTGAACCTCCTAGGAAAATGTGGAGATCAGTACGGCTATCGAGCATGATACCGGCCCAAACGAGAACTCCACCACCTCTTAACCGGTCCCTTTCGATGATGTTGGAGGTGTGATTGCGCGTCCCCTGCTCTCTCCAGATCTGTATACGTCCAGAATCGCTCGTCAGATTAAATCGGTTCTAATCCATAACGTGAACTCGACCCTATTGCTGATGTTTCCAGTTCTTGTGTTCCTGTTACCTCAGAAACCACCGTCTTCGATGAGATGGCGTTAATCGTACACACCGTACTGGTCGTCGTGCAAATAGACCACCTATGTGCAGCCTCCTGGCCACGGTAAAAGGCGATAATGGACTTCCAGTTGTCTGTTGCATGTGCCTTGCGATTTCTCTCGCTGTGTGCCGTCTGTCTCTTCTCGCCTGCAGGACAATATACCGGTCGTCCGCCGCCGTGGTTGCTCGTGTACGACCACTGTTAAACTCTCGGGCAGCTGTTCCTGCCGTTTGAAATGCTCTCCAAGCTTGTGAAACGATGCTGTGAGTGAACCTGGACTCGGCCGCCACACTAGTCACACTTCAACCTACTTCCAACTTTCCAATGACGCGACCTCGGGTAAAGTCATCCAGATGTTGTCTACGGGATTCCCTGTTGGCCATATCACACGGTGGCAGCAACTCTACGTCAATCAAACTGATGTACGACGTGCAATAACTTTCATCGAATTGCTAAGCGTACACCGCCAGTGTGTTTTATACCCTTTCGAACACTCCCCTCCCTACGTCATGCTGCATATATGCGCATACCCTACCGTACCGGAACCTAGTATATCTCCTGAGCGGTCTTTCGGTCTGTTCTGCCTGCTCGTTTCGCATTTATAATGATTTCTCCCCATCGCGTTAAATTTTTGCACACCAGTGTATATATATATCGCTGTTTTTCGAAATTTTCTACCAAGTAATATAAGGCGCTAAACTGCATCATTACCGAAATTTGATTTCGTTTTCATTTCATTTCCCATTTCAATTTTCAAGTTTCGTATATTATTCAAACACTCGACGTGGATCAGGAATACCAAACAGAAATCATCGCTCTTTGCACGTTGATGAGTGAGTCTCGTTAATAATATGGAAAGCAACAACTGAACAAATAACTAGGAGGCGAATGGATAATTAATGCAAACACTCGACGTGGATCAGGAACACCAAACAGAAATCATCGCTCTTTCCACGTTGATGAGTGAGTCTCGTTAATAATATGGAAAGCAACAACTGAACAAATAACTAGGAGGCGAATGGATAATTAATTCAAACACTCGACGTGGATCAGGAACACCAAACAGAAATCATCGCTCTTTCCACGTTAATAAGTGAGTCTCGTTAATAGTATGAAAAGCAGCAACTGAACAAACAACTAAGAAGCCAATGGATAATTAATTCAAACACTCGACGTGGATCAGGAACACCAAACAGAAATCATCGCTCTTTCCACGTTAATAAGTGAGTCTCGTTAATAGTATGAAAAGCAGCAACTGAACAAACAACTAAGAAGCCAATGGATAATTAATTCAAACACTCGATGTGGATCAGGAACACCAAATAGAAATCATCGCTCTGTTCACGTTAATAAATGAGTCTCGTCAAATATACGGAAAGCAGCAACTGGACAAATAACTAGGAGACGAATGGATAATTAATTCAAACACCCGACGTGGATCAGGAACACCACAAAGAAACCATCTTTCTTTCCACGTTAATAAGTGAGTCTCGGAAAAATTCTCATCGGCCGCAATCGGGAATCGAAGTCATGGTCTTCCAATTACGCGATGGATATGCTAACACTGGACCACAGCAACCTGCCAAGTATTTTGGCAGTTAGTTGCATGTGAGTATGGATAATTTGAGGCCGCTGTGGTGCAGTGGTAGCATGTCTGGCGAGTTACTGGAAGATCTTGTGTTCGATTCCCGGTGGCGGCCGATGATAATTTTTCCGAGACTCAGTTATTAACGAGGAAAGAGCGATGACTTCTCCTTGATGTTCCTGATTCACGACGAGTCTTTGAATTTGTTATCCATCCGCCTTATAGTTATTTGTTCTGTTGCTGCTTTTCATCTTTGGTGAATCCCCAGCATTGTGCGTGTCCGATGAAGCCCCAGCATTGTGCGTGTCCGATGAAACAGTTTGGCAGTCAATCACATGTGAGGCTGGAGAATTGGAGTCCGCTGTGGTGCAGTGGTAGTATGTCCGGTGCGTAACTAAAAGACCCTAGGTTTGATTCCCGGTGGCAACAGATGAAAATTTTTTGAGACTCACTTATTAACGCGGAAAGAGCGATGATTTCTATTTAGTGTTTCAAGGATGGTTTTGAATTACATGAATTCACTGTGAAGAGCCACGAAACAATGTTTAGGGTACACTGAATTTCCCCTTCCCATTAACTTCACTAAATTGATTTCTTTTGTGCAAAAGGTGTCCCCTAAACAATGAAACATTTTTTCCTTCTGTGCCGCTAACGGTAGTAAAGAATATTGCAATTACTTAAATCACCTTATGCCGCTAACGGTAGTAAAGAATATCGCAATTACTTAAATCACCATAGATGTTTCAGTTGTACTTATCTTACAGTACTTTTGCCAAATGGAATCTGGTGATGCTTTGTAAATATGAGTCTTGAGCAAATTACATTTCAGACTGATGGATCATCATTCCACTTGCTTTGTGTGAACACTAATAATTTTCAATTGTAGCAATTAAGAACTTTTCAGTTCACAATGATCTAAACGTAATGAATTTTCAAAATTGAATTGTTCAGAGCCTTTAAATATTAAGAGTCTTTCCTATAAAGTACTGAAAACTATTTAATTTACTTCGTCTAGGGACATATTTTTTCCAAATACTTTTTTTAATAAATCACACGATAATTTAATAATATCCATTTCACATTTGTAAAAGTGAAATTTCCAGTTTTTTTCACATACGGAATATCTTTTACGCTTGAGAGATTTTAAGAAATAATTTATGAAATTTTTTTCTGTTACGCTTGTTTAAAAAAGCAAATCTCTGTCACACAAGAAAAACTTTCTAATCCGAAAAAAACTTTTTATGCTGAGATAAAGTATGTTCCTAATTTTTTCTCTTTCACACAGATTTTTCGTGAAAGACCGGTTAAATCTGAAAAAAATGCTAATATATGTACATACATAACATTATTCATATTACCTAAAAAGTGAGATTTGACCCTTTCTACTGTTGTTATAATCTGGAAAATCTCTCATGAGTGTTCAACAACGGTCAGCAATAAAGCTAGTACTTCATTTTTTCTTGGTATCTCTTCTGCACCCTTGAGAAAAGATACGAGAAAAGTTCCAATGATTCGACCACATTGTGTCATATTAATGACATATTTGACTGCTACACAACTTTACGTGCGGAAAAGATATAAATTATTAAAGGTAAACATGTTTTGCTTCTATAATTCGACCACATCAGATACCTTTTATATCTACTTCAAAAGGTCCACTCAAATAATTTAGGAAACATTTATTCAAATTAAAAGTGATCCTATCCTTGATCTGAACACAGAGTAGGACATACAAAAGTAAATCTTCCATAGATGCCCATGGTAACAATTTGACCTACGTTAGCACCGAAGTTCTCAATAGAACAGGGCGCTAGTGGAGGAACATGGAACTAAAGCCTAGAAACCGTAACCGTTAAAGTCTTCTTTTTTCAAAAGTATAAAAATCTCTCATCGGAGCTACTTATATAGCCACTGGTAATGTATCACGTGAAATACGTTTACGTAGTTGCATGTCCTTCCACTGCGGCGCTGTTAATGACACGAGAATTAAACGTCTTTATCTTATCCTATGTGGCTCTGATGTTCCAGAGCTTTGCCAATTCCAGGAGACTCTCGAGTAAACATTATTGAGTTGCGGGTGTCGGTATTTTGGAACCTTTAACCATTAGCGTAGCGGTCTCCTATGTGTTCGACAAAGATATTTTGCTGGAAGAAGATTATAGAATCTTGGGTTTTGCACTTCATGAACATGAGTTTACACATTCACTTTTCTGTTTTCTTTTAATCTGTTGTCTATGCACAATCTTTTGTCTAGACACAACAGAGACATGGGAATGTGAGCGAAGTATCACAAAGCATATTCTGCTACATGGCAGAAAGACTTTATTTTCAACGGTACGTTTAGTTATTTTTGTAGCGTTAAAATTGTTAAATTGTTACAGAGTGCAACCTCGGTAATCGTTAACTAGTGTATGTATGTGTATTCTACCCAAGTATGTATGGTGGGTTGGAAAACTAGGCTTTCAACATTGATACTTGCGAAAATTCATTTTTTTTTCAGTAGTTTCATTCTGAGAAATACATTTTATTTTATGAATATTTTTTTGTGGAATAATATTGCAATTTTACTTCCGTGTAATTTGAAATGAAGTGTAACAATATTCAATGCAAAAATATACAACACTCGATTTTCTGGCAATTTCTTGTTCAAATAATATCAAATATAAGAAAAATGAATAATGTGTTAAAATGTTATGTTGTTTGTTGAAGATTCGATCAAGCCAGTGCCTTCCTTGAGAAAGCCATCTGGTTGATGTGCAAAGCTTGGAAACCTTTATTTCTATTCTACGCCAAGAAATTCTGGATCGCTAGTATAGTTATATTATTTAATTACAATTGGTGTATTGTTCCTTGTTATTAATAAAAGTTCCTATTGTTAAAATATTTGTGTTCTTTAAAGAGTGCTCTATTGTAAGTTTTCTCTCATACTAACTCGAAAAACCTTAAAACCTATTTTTGCAAAGTTTTAACATTTAAATATCTAACATGTGCAACGTAAACTGCTTTTTTGGAAAATATAGTTTTGTAAGATCTTGCACCACATTGCAAAACATGTTTTCACTAGACTCTGAATCTCAGAGAACAATTTAGTGATACTTATGCATAAACATGAATTTTTTTATTCCTGTGAATAAATTATTTTCTGACGCCTTACTTTCATGTATGAACTGTTTGTTCATTTACATAAGGACAATATGTCATTTGTATTATGACTTATCTCACTATAGAATTGAAAAAAAAGGAACTTATTGTTGAAGTTCAGGACTTGAATCTCTTAAAATTTCGGAGTCGAATAATGGAGGTTTAACAACCATAGTATGCGACACAATGAGCTGTAAGCAGTCGCCCGGTTTTTTTATTGCAGATTTAACGACCACAAGGAGCAACTCAATGGGTTATAAGCAGTCGCCCGTCCCTAATTTAGGGTCACTAGTTCCCGGGAAGGGAGAGAGCCATTGCCGTAAGACAAACACATCTTCCATGCCTCACTGGAATTCAGACCGGACCCATTTCGGACGAATGATATGAAGCCATCGTTTAGACAACTGCGCGAGAGGTCGGATAATCTCCTTTGAAAATAATGTCAACCATGAGTGGGAAATAAATGCAATTTGTAGCAGGATTTATACACACTGCGCTTTTAAAGCCTCATGATGAGATTACCTTCGTTTAAAACTATCAAATACAGATTTAAATAAAATTAGTTATCATTCACATAACATATTTGGATGGCAATATTACCCCCTTGAAAAATAAGGATATCGACATTGCAGAAACACGCACACCGTAATGTCGCCAAATTCCAGTAATGTCTCGAATACCATGGTTTGTCAGCTTTATCCGAGTTCCTGTGCCGAGTACCAAGATTTATCTGTTTAATTCCAGTTAAAAACATCTGAGTAATGACCCTAAGAATATGTTTAAATTCGGTATTATGTCAGATTTCAGATCACCACCTGAGACATTTCTTACTTGTATTCTGCATCTGTTTGATTTTTAGATAAGTATCACAAATATTCCAGAAGTAAATAATAAACCGATTTGGGAGGAGATTTTTTTACATTCAAATCAAATGAAGCGTTCAGGATTTCATGTTTCAAAACATCAAATCCTGAACGCTTAACTCAATTAAAAGCCATCTTGGTCTGTAAGAAGGAACTACCGAACAATCGTTACTGTTCGTGATTTATTAGTAATCGTGACGAATGCAATAGAATTGGAAAATGATGAACAAAATATGTCGATGAATTACGTTGGTGGTTTCCGGCATTTGTAAGGAAAAAAATGTTTAATTGTGGTCCACTGTCATAATCAAAATATATATATGTTGTGTTATTAGCAAATAAAGTTGAACTTTAAATTTTCCTGAGTTGTACGTTTTACACTATCTGAAATATGTTCTTCTGCCACCATAGTGGGGGAGGACAGACGCAATCCTCTCCTGGCATATTGCATTCACAGAATCAAAAAAGTAATTTATCGTCAACACCGAAAACTCCTGTATTTAGTATTACAAGTTTATTTTGTGTAGGAAACAGGTGATAACCTCCAAATTACCTAAAAAGTCCGTGACAACCTTATACAAATTCATTATCTCTCTGAATTCCTACATTTCTTTGCATATGAAATTGCATACAAAATACTTTAAATGATCAGCCTTTTACTAGGTTTAAAGTGCACAACAACAATTATGATTAAGGGATTTCTATTCTTTAAGGCCTGTCATCTAGTATTTGCGTGACTATTAACTTATCTTTTGCGAAAGGCACAACTGAATAGAAAATTATACAACTGGCTTAATAAAAACGATTTTTATTTATATAAATATTTTAACACGGCTAATATTTAACTTTGATTTATATTTCTAAGAAAATATTTTAATTACCATTGGAAACAATACACTGAGTGGCCACTTTATTATGACCACCTCACAGTTCTAAGCAAATGAGCTATGATTGCACGCTGTTGCCGCCATAGGGCGAGGCTAATATTAAAATGGAAAGCTTAGTGCTTGCGACAGTAGTAGAAGTGATTTTTGGGTGACAAGATGGGTAAAAAATGCGATTTGAAGGACTTTCAACGTGGGATGATTGTAGGAGCTCGGGGCCATGGAGCGAGTATCACCGAAACCGCCGCATTCATGAAATGTTCCAGAGCAGCTGTTGTTAAAGTGTTTAAAGACTGGACTGTCAGCCAAAAATCTGGGTCCCTCCGTGCAACGTGTGGTCTTCATCGATTGGTGACTGCTCGGGCGGAACGGAGAGTGTCCAGACTGATAACAGACAACAGAAGGGCAACAGTGCAGCAAATTAAAGACCATCAAAATCAAGGATCCTGTCAAATGATCTCTGCACGCCCTGTTCGCCGTACACTGCATCGGATGGGATATGGCAGCCGAAGCCGTTTTCGAACACCTTTGCTGTCTGCAGTTAACAACAGAAAACGTCTCCAGTACGCACAGGAACACAAATATTGGACAGTTGATAATTGGAAACAAGTTATATGGTCCGATGAATCACGTATTCAGTTGCACCATGCCGATGGCCGAGTGAGAATTTGGTGAAAACAGCACGAAAGAATGGACCCCAAAGGCATTGCTACAACCCTTCAAGCTGGTGGAGGCAACGCTATGGTTTGGGGAATGCTTTCGTGGCATGCCTTGGGCCTTTTAATTCATGTTGATCAACGTATGACTGGCACATCATATCTCAACATCGTTGCTGACCAGGTGAATCATGTCATGTGGATGGTTTCTCCCAATGGCGATGGCTACTTTCAACAAGACAATGCGTCCTGCCATAGTGCTCGTATTGTACAGGATTAGTTTCAGGAACATGCCGGTGAGTTTACTTTGCTTAGGTGGCCCCCACAATCTCAAGATCTCAACTCCATTGAGAATTTGTGGGATGAAGTTGAACAAGCCATCAGGCAGCTGGATCCACAACCCTGCAATCTCACACTCCATGAAAGTGCTATTCATCAAACATGGTCTCAGATTCCACAAACCACCTATAAACATCTCGTGGAGTCCATGCCACGAAGAATCGACGCAGTATTAAAGGCAAAAGGTGACCCAACGAAGTACTGAGGGAGTGGTCATAATAAAGTGACCACTCAGTGTATATCTTAAACCTTCAAAAACCTTTAAGCATACAAACCTGTGAATTCTACAAATGAAGAAAACATGTTGATGTGTATCAAAGCAAGGGTTCTCTGACCTAATAATTTCGGGAACAAAAATATATATAAATACACTCAGAGTTTAAAAATGAACTGTATATATATAAATTATTTTACATAAGGTTCCTACAATATTCGATACTGACAAACAATATATTTTCCTTTGTCTAAACGTTTGTCCCACTTTGTTACGAGGAGGACCAGTGCTTGCCAGGTTTAATCGTCGAATCCTTGCTTCAACCAATATATATATTTTATTACTCTTGTAATGTTCATAAAACATAGTTTCATGTTTGGACATCACAAACAAACGAATACGTGCTTAGTAGAAAATTACTCTACATATATTTTATCTCGTCATTTTTGACGGGTTTTCACTTAATCAATTTGTTTTCACCAGGAAAATGCAATTTGAAACTTGTGACTTTTGCAAAAGAAGACATCCATTGCTATTTACACTAGGGATAGCTTGAGAACTAGGCTTACACCTACATTAACATTTGCCTAATTTGGCTAATTTCTTTTACAAAGGTCAACATTCTTTATCTTTACATTTAGATTCTAGAAAATTATATGATTTACACAAAAGCAACACTTGTTTTTCCTTATTTCAGATATGATCATCGCTTCTTCAAGTAGACATAAATGTATAAATAATCCTGTGCATTCTGTTATATGTATGGCTGCTACACACTTCTTTGCCAAAGGCGCAATATGACTTCCTTTGTGAGGCGTTCCTATAATGCCTATTATGAAGTTCCCCTTGGCAAACAAGACAAGAAATTGCCTCCTCATATTGTGTGTCATAATTGTGCGAAAATGCTTCGACACTGGACAAAAGGAAAATAAAAATATCTGCCTTTCGAATGCCCGTGGTTTGGCGGGAACGCAAGGACCACAAAACAGACTGCTTTTTTTGCCGGTTCAGCACAAAGGGTGTCGTCAAGAAATACCGGTATAAGATCTGCTATCACAGTATTTTCTCAGCAATTCGACCTGCTCCGCACTTTGAGGAACTCTCGGTTCCAATTTTTAATGGTTTTGTCTCATCTGAAGATAGAAGCAGTGAAATTGATTAGGAAGAGCACGGGGGTTGTGATAAAGAGCTTCAAGAAATGTTTTCAGAATACGAAGACTCTTCAGCTAATAACAAACAGTCATCAGCCACTCAGCAGTTTAGCCACCTGAAATTGAATTAGTTAATGAGTGATTTGGAGCTGCAAAAGCGTCTTGTTTCCGATAGCGGGACCAGATTTTTGGGGAGTATTTTTCAAAATACAAGCAGTTTGTTTACTGCCACGTATCGGAAGAAGCCGTCAATAGTGTTTGCAACGCCCTTCAACGAAGCTCGGGAAAATCGCCGCGGAGGGTGAGTCGTGAAGGGGAGATTTCACAGCCCACTGTGTGGAGAATTTTGAGAAAGAAGCTGAAAATGATTCCATACAAAGTGCTTCAGCGCACTTGATTCAGATATCGTACCTCGCATTTGTACTGAAAAGGATTACCGTCTCGATCTGCGTCGTTTGACTAAGGGTGCACACATAGGACATCTGTAACTGTCTCTAAAAAACTTGAAACATTCCTCTACAATTTTGTTACAGGTAACAAAATATCTTACATTGTTCTTGATTTATAGTGCGTTAAAACTGTATACTTCTTTCTGAATCACCCTGTATATATCCCTTAATTTATTATCTGTCTCAGTGTGTCAGAATTTTCTTAAAAATTCTCCCAAGAGAACAATCTGTTGGCAAGAGAGAAATCACGTGGTATTTCTTCAGCACCAGGGACAGAGAGCAGTGCAAAGTGTGTAGCGGTTCTGCTTCTAGAAGACGGTAAGATGACTGCATCGGTTGCTGCAAATACAAATGTTTATTTTGCATCACTGAAATGTCATGTACTGTTTCTAAAACGTTCATCTAGATGGGGCCGATGCATCGGAAGGCCCAATAGAGAGATTTCAGAATGGGACTGGAACCTGCGAAACTTGTAAGTTACCAGGTAGGTCTTAGCTGCATTGTAACCCTCAATGAAACGCACGTGTGTCACTTCACGCCAGCTTCAAAAGTAGCGAAACTATTGAATGGAAGATCACATTACCTCAGATGTGAATGAAATTATCTTCTGATATTATTATGTACTGAGTAGGTTATGATGAGATCATTGCAAACTGTCCAGGCACATTTTGCTTTTGAACATCATGGCGAGCAAATAGCCACCACTTCGAAATTACACTGCGCCACTCTTCGACGTTTCAACAAGATAATTCATTAGAAACTCCTTGTCATGCTGAAAATAGGAATACACATTTTGCTCGAAAATGATCATCCCCTCACTGCAAGGTTGACACCGCAACACATAGAGAGTTCCGGCAGGTGAGGTATCCCGAATGAGTGGAACATGCCTGGGGTAACCATACACCGGAAATGTTCTGTAGCTTCAAAGAATCACCTAGCACCGGTAATGTACTGCAGCTTCAAAGAGGCACCTCAGAAGAAATTACTTGCACGATGACTCCATGTACTAAACCAGACGAAACGTTTTTTGCACAAGATTTCCAAAATTTGATTTACGTATTCAACGACTTTTGTAACCAATTCTGTATATATGCGAAACATTAGATTATCTTCTTCTCTCGACCTATTTTGTGGTTTGGTAAGAAACAAACGGCTAAAGAGCCAGTTTTTCAAAGTAGGTGAAAAATATTTTCGTAGCTCCCACTTTTCGTATACTGATAATCTTTTTTTCTTTTCATCCGATCCTTCGTCCCATTGGCTTCACAGAATCGTTACTGCTCAAACACCAAATGTTCCGAAATTAGATCCTATGAGGGAGCTTAGCGTCCAAGCATTTTAAGAGAATTGGCCTTTTCTGAAACATTGGTCTCTCCGGGAAGCTATGATGAAATATTTTTAGTTATAAATCCAGGATAACTTTTACGTTAAATTCCGATTTTCGTGAGTTACCTAACAGATCCTGTGTCATTAGAGTGATCCGTAGACTTAACTTTGGAAATACGTTGCTCATCATATCTATATGTCCTTCTGTAAGTTGTTTTTTAAATTGCGTCTCGCAATTAGCTGGCTATTTTATAGAATCATTGGACAATAATTGGGTCATCCTTCCAATCCTTGGCAGTTCTCTCCAATTTACCAGTCAGTGTACTTGCGGTTTCTCTCAGCCACTGTAAAAGGTGATGCGCGTGAATATTATCATAGTCAAGTTTCGCGACTATTTCGGTTGGCCCTTAAAGGACTTTGATGAATGCTAACCCTGTTCCTACTACGAAATATTTATTATGAAGGAAAAGTTTTGTTTTTAATCAAAGAGAAGGTGTCTGTCTGGCAGAATAAATCAGTTTATTATGTGAATTTTAAATCAATTGACAACGTGCAAGGGAACAATTATCTTGTGACACTTCCGGCACCAAGGCTTCCCTTGTCAAACTGGAAGGCTGTCATGAACTCTGAGACCAGTTCTCTTAGTATTAATACCAGTCTTTAACTTCCTCAGCTGTCGCTACCGACCTTTGCTTCTTTCATTTCAGCGACGATTCCTTCGTCACCAAACCTTCCTTCCACAAACTGGTTGGCTACCATGAACTCTGAGACTAGTTCTCTGCAATAATAGTGCGAGTCGCTAACTGCCTCAGTGAACGTTGCCGACCTTTGCTTCATCCAGTTCAACTGAGACTACTTTGATACCAGTACTTCTTTCGCCCTACTGTCCCCAGTATAGTCTAAGAACTAGTCTTAGAATATGCCAAGAACTCCGGGACTAGTTCTTTGCAATACTGATACAAGTCGCTAACTGGGTCATTGTGCGTGGTAACATCACCCTGTGGCAAATATTCGATTGCCTTATCGTACGACAAAACTTTGGCGAAACACTGCAGAAGAATCGTCACGATATTCAGAGGAATATGAGCATTATAGAACAACGTCCCAAGGGTACGATAACACAGCTCATCTTTCCCTGAAATATGCCTAATTTGACACCTGTATTGTACAAAGCAATTTGACAAATCCACTCTGAAAGTCATTCGGTGACCCTCTGAGCATCTTGAATTTGGAAGCAACTTTTGGCTTTCACACCGCGAAGTAGACGTCGCCTTATTCCTACCAATTTCTTCCAATTCCACATCTTACACACAGTAAAAAAATGAGTACATCCGAAACAAAAAAAAAACAAACAAAAAAACAAGTCACAAGCTCTTGTTACAAAACACAAGCAAAAGAAATACACAGGAACTAACAGCTTCTAAACGAGAAAGCTCTCACCAAAGAAAGAGCTGACGTCCTGCTTTCTATCTGAAATCTCAATAAAGCACAATAATTTAAGAGAGCTGCCAACATTTTCAGCATAGCTAATAACAGAACCACAAATTACTAAAGTTATCATTTCTTTCGCAAGGAAATTTTTCTGTGCTTTCGAATTTCAGCAGTGTCTGATACGATAGAGAAGAAACATTTAAGATGTGCGATTATATCATGGGAAATTTTTAAACAAATCAATGAACGCTTTTCCGCATACACACGGGTGATTTTCCTAAGTCATTGAAGGGAAAGCATGTCCAGTAACGTTTTGTGACGACATTCATGAAACCAAACAGCTGTAATGTAAGCAAAAAATAGACTTAAGGTAATTCCTGTTATCTATGTTTCCGTATATATAATTTACCCATATAACAAAGCAAACGCTTAATCGAAAACAACTAACGTAATGAAATAATATTCGGCCTAAATTTAGTAAAATATATGAATGAGTAACAGCGAAATAAACTATTGTTGCGTCACTTCCGTTACCTATTTCCGTTACATTGAGATTTATTACTTGGGATACCGGGAAAGATGCATAGCATCAAAATTCATTTACAGGAAAGATATCAGGGCTGCTAGTCAAAGACGGTAGAAAAACGTACATGTCGGGAGCCCCAGAGTGTCAGGTTTACTCAAACGCGTTGTACAACTCTTGTTCGTAATTCCTAGTCATGAACTAATGCAAACCCATGCATTATAGCAATTTCTACTGTGAGTTTTGTATTGAATGAGATTTTTGAAACTTGCTCATGGTAGACACACGAATGTTTAAGAAACTAAGAAAATAAGCAAAATATATATTTTCTTAAATCTCTGCTTTATTTTCCAGATTTCTGTGAGAAAGCTTCTTAGAAAAGTTTAATGTAAAATCTACCAACTGCAGTTTTTATAAATTTCAGTATGAATTAAGTTTGCAGTGATTATATTCTTTGTCTATACGTGAAAGAATAAACAATTTCGTCGAGTTTTGTGTGGAGCTATGTTTTAGTACAATTCAGTGACTGTAAAGAATCCATATCTGCTTCCTTTGAAACTAAATATCTAGTTCTATGTGTAATTTGTCTCGGAGAATTTTCTGATCATCTTTTCCAATTATTATTGTTATTATAAATACATCAACATTAGGCTTTTCTGACATCCGTTAAAAGTTCATAGTTTGGGGTGAGTCATTACAAACTACCAGCATAAAATCACTATTGAGTAAATTGAACATAGACTAGTCCTGCCCTAAAATGTACTTGGCAGATCTTACATGAATTTTTGTGATGCTTTTTAAGCAAATTATGTTAACTAAGTTGCTAATATATGTATCAATGAAAGAAAACTTATGCATTTGGAAATGGCCATCTATATATTAGAATCAGAAAAAATCTACAAACTTTTCATTAAATAAAAACATTTGTCGTTCTCCTTACAGCATTAATAGGGAATTGGCAACACAGGTTCTCTATGCCGTCTATGAAAGCGAAGGTGTCGACACAGGTTGTTTTTGAACAGAATTTAAAAGTGCTAATAAAAAATGGGTGGCACGCACTTTTTAGCTGCACATTTTTTTAATGAAGTTAAGAATTTCCATCTTTGAGCCGGCCTTTTTACAATTATGTCTAAATATTTGGGAAAACAGACGAACTAGTAGTTTTTCTTGCCAAGTTACATACATTTATTATATAAATAATTAAAAATAAGTGCAATTATTTGCAGTAAAGAAAGCTTTGAAATAAGAATGCTAATCATTTTACGTGAACGAAGATATGCATTGCCCAAAAGAAGAAAGATAATTACTTTTTAGAAAAAAGTTTATAATTTAGCGGTGCGAATTTGTTAAATTTAAATGTCGATCGTGATATTTCTCTTATCACAATATAATGAGTGTACATTTCTTAGTAGGTAGTAAATAGGACAATCTATAAGATTATTTCCTGAGAAAGTAAATTAAATGAGTCGACACAGTACTTTTCTCCTGTCAATTATGCTCAGAATAACAAAAAAAAATAACAACAACAAAAAGATCACCTTCTGAAAGGTAGAATCGTAATCACCACTTATACAGTTTTCCGAATTCCATCAAAATTTCACTGCTGTACGTTTAATGCATGGCAAATGAATAAGACTGTGTTACAATTTTTAGCGGTGCTGAACTTTATTTACAGTATATAATTCAAAACATTAAATTACATGATGACATAAAACAAATTTCCGGTTGTGTTTTTTGTGTTATGAGAAGCTATTCGGTAAAGCTGTTTGATTCCCTTTCATTAGGACGAAGACGGATGAAAATGAAGAATGTGTTGAATGTTCGATACATACAAACCGAACCACCAGACTCGTTGGTACGGTTTTGAGACACGTTATTCCGTGGGTTAGACTTTAACATCGGTTAGCTGTACTCGGCACACACATTAACGGCGGTTTGAGGTTCTGCCCCCGTCCATCACTTATTGAGGGTACTTCCCAAGCCTTGCGTCTCGATAGAGGTGATACCAGTTGTTAAGTTGCTTATGTCGTCAACTTTTCCTATTTGAGCAGTCGAATAACAGGCCTCAGTGTATGGTGTTATTAAAACTATTTCACACGCGACGTCGTTTACCTCAAGTTGCCCCGATGTTCTTAAAAATACGCTGGTCATGAAATATTGGCTCTTCAGTTTGCTTCAAAGTATTAATTGGAGAGCACCTATGGTGTACGAGAAATGCCATCGGAACGTTTCTCTCCTAAATTTTCGGAAAGTAATCAGATTCTTATTTTGGCGTAAGAATAATAACACAATGTAAAACACCACGGACAGCGTGAACACAAATTGATTTCGAAAATATGGAACACGGTGTTGATAATGACTAATTGTAATACCAGCGTGCACGTAGAGGTAATTGTTTGGGAAATAAAAGAGACAACAACGGCATTTTTAATATGTCTAATAAATGCCTGTAAGAATATAAATATAAAAGAATTAGATCCCTCCCTTTGCCTTACAACTATACACAACCTTTTAAGAAAATTAATTAAAAAACTATGTTCAAGAACCCGTTTTGCGCTCAAAAAAAAAAAAAGCATACACCTTTGATTATTTGGTAAATGTGTACTTTTGCGTCCTAAATTATTTCGTGGGGAAAATTTAACTGTATCAGAAAAGTCCTACGTACAAATAATACGGAAAGGTGAAAAAATACAGTATTTGTAGATAAAAGGAAATAATTTTGCCGAAGTATTAACCTGCGAGTACGATGGTTTCAAAGAATACGTGTGGTAGGCCTAGCATGAGAGAGCGGCGACGGCTTCAAGGTGCAGTCCGGTGTATGGAAGCTTCGCTGAGAAGAGCAAGTAACGGGCGGAAGAATACTGAAGGAAGCGGTTGAGCAGTACGTAGTTAACGACCCACTCGTTGCATCGAAGGGTCTTGTTGGAATTCGCGAAGAGAAATAGGTCGGTTTTACGCAGCATTTTAAGTTGTTTTTTAAAGGGTAATTTTGAGAAAGATTAAGTACAAATTCATCGGTCTTAACACTTAATTTTGGATTTCGGTAGGGCTTAAAATTTCATTATCCGCCACAATACAAGAAGCTGCAGGGCTCCCTGCCATAGTACGATATCTGAATTGAAGAAAATCGTTTATTTTGAAAAATATCCATTTCACGAGGAACAAATGTGAACTACGGTGTACGGAATAACAGCAGAAATTAAAAGGAAGTGCTAGAACACATTACCTACCCTTGCACATTCTCCAAACCATAACCAAAACTTTGTGTTCACCCGGAAACAAAACTAATTTCTCAAAGCTTCTGTCTTACATAAATTCATTCACATTCCTTATTTTCTTTCCATTCAGAGACATTGTGAAACTAATAATAACGACATTCCGCACATACCTTTATCAAAAAAATAAAAAATAAAATAAAACAGGTTTGAAAGATCACACGACGCATCACACTCTTCCGAAAAATACACCGTACTCCTGTTGTATTCTCCCGCGCATTCCCTCCCAATTTGTATTCCATTCCGACCCACGGAACCTTCACGTGGTGAGAGTTAGCATCACCTCAGTCTCCAGCACCAACTACTGCAACCCATCGCACTTGCAGTTTAATACGTCATAAAAAAAATATTTCCTTTTTTCTACAAATACTGTATTTTGGCACCTTTCCCTATTATTTTGTGTGCTTAAAAAACGTACGTCGCACTTTTCCCACACAGTTACATTTTTCCGACGAAATAATTTAGGTCGCTAAAATACACATTTACCGAAGTTTTTCCAGCATGCAGTTATTTAACTTTACTATGTTCCTCTATCGATGAGTTCACCCTGGGTCGCAGGAGAGATTGCATGCGATTCAGAAGATTTGCTTCAATTGCAGGATACTGAAGAGCACAGGTTTTGACTCCTATTCTTTCAGAGTGAAAAAACCTCCATGAGTAATACAAAATGCTATAAGAAGTAACGCGTTCCTAATTTGAGTTCACTGATTCCATACAAGGAAGAGAGCCAGTGTCATTGGAAAAAAACACCAACCATGCTTTCTTCGGGATCTGAACCCGGACACATTTCTGACGGAAAATCACTTTGATAAGATATATTAATCATGATATTCAAAGCTTAAGTTGAAATCATTTGGAGAGCAGAAAACCATTTTCCATTGAAGCTGCGCAGTGAAAAAGATGCGAACAATGTCAAGAAAAAAATGAGTGGCATTAAAAAGAGAAAATAAATGGAACTCCAAAGAAATACTTATCGGTGATATGAAGAATCGCACTCAAGAAAATGATGTTTGGAAACTCCGGTCGTTTTCTGGAAATTTCAAATGGATTGGAAAACAGTAGTACTGTGTCTTCAAAACAATGAGAGAAAAGTTCCATTTTATGATAAAAAAATTTAAATAATTAATATTGGCACGAGAAGTATTAAAAAATGAGAAACAAAGCAAATGAAGCTCGCAGAGAGGAAAAAGATGCTTCAACTGGAATTGCCGAATCATTTTACTTTACTTTTAAAACCAAATAAAGAAAAATGATTCTGTTTATATTATTTTTGTTTTTTTCTGATGCCTTCCAAAAAACTCGATTTGGTAAAATAGCTCAGCGACCCTTTTGGAGTTACCGCAGCTGAGCTATTTCAATTTTAATCATTATGTGTGGTTATTAATATGTATTCACGTTTAGCATCTCATTTTTCTGAAAGTGTCAAAGCATGAAAACGTTTGATTTCCATTGTCTTTTTTAACCCATGTAGATAAATCGTTGGTGTTTTCTGGAAGCTATACTGTTGTTTCAAAATCTGAATCTTCAATTTTTGAATGAGGTATTTTCATTGACAAAAGTGTTCATAATCGTAGTGGATAAATTTGTTGATATTTTTTTTGTTTAACTTCGTGTATAACTTCTCCCGTTAGCAACTCAATGTGCTGTAACCAGACGCCCGTCTCACATTTAGAGTCACTGCTTTCAGGTAAGTAAAACAGCTATTACGTAATACCAGTACAACACCCGTTATCGTTCAGGACTCATACTGTTTTCATCTGGAATGAATGGTCCGAGTCCGGCGCTTCAGATTACTCCGCAGGCCATCAATTGGCAATGTGTCGCTTTAAAGTGATTCCTTAAAGTGAAATTCTTGTTTTTCGTAGATGTTTTGTAATATCATTAATTTTCTTCTGACTCTGGCAAACAGATATATGGTATTTTGTATTTCTTTACTATTTCGTTCTTGGTCAGATGCATGTGCCAGGATCTGAAAAGAAAATATGATTTTACTCGGAATAATATTATTAAACTTGAAGCTTTGCATAATTTTATTTAGAAAAAAAAATATTATCATTATTAGAGTGAATACTTGCTTTCGGCACAATTTTCATGGCTCAAACAAGTGTCTTTACGACCTCGTAGTTCAAATTGGTTTCAGCGGGACTCGAAATCGAGGTCTTTGACGTTTTATGTCATCGCTACTCTTAATGCAAATTTTCTCACACCACGTATCTTGCCTTATTACTTTTTGAGGTTATCTACACATGCGTAATGTGTTCACTGATCTTGGGGACTAATGGTTCCAAAGAACCTAGTGGGTTAGTATTTCAGGAACAAAATTCTTAAGAACTGGTCAGCCAGCAGGATGTAATCAATAGTTTTGTGTTGAAAAACTGTTTCTAGATTACCCTTAATTTAAATTACTTTAAAGAAAAGCAACTTTTATGCATATAATGTTTTATTTGTTGTATATTTTATCTGTATCTACGACACATATCATGTTCTTGTAAATCTAATTTTTCTTTCGCATAGGGGGAGCACATTTTGGTATTTCCTGGAAAACTTAACACTTCTGCATTTTGGATTACCGTTTTCTATATTTTCCCATAGATTTTTGGAGACATGCTTCTGCTCGAGATCTTCTAATGTATAACTAGGTAGTTTTGTGTAAAATGCCTTTTATCTTTATCCTATTCAGTCAAAATATATATGTATCTTACGAAATAGTTCGAAATGTCGTAAAACTGCTTTAAAGTGCTGCACTAATTGTAAATTACAAAAGTTAACCAGTTCATTGCTAACACTTCACCGATATTAGGGCTAGTACGCCAGGAAACTTATAAACAGCTAAAACCTTTTTACAAAACAAACTAGTGTTTTACTTGTAAATATTGCGTCATAACTTTATAGCTTGTAAATATTCGTTTTGGTCATGCCGAAACTAATAATAGCCCCGCGGAGCTATGCCCAATCAATAAGACAAATGTTTGGAAAAAACTGCCTCGTATTTCGATTATTTCAGTATAGTAGACGGTTAATATACTGTTAATGATGGATTATTTCTGCCATTATCAGATGTTCTAATTAATATTCAGTGTATAAAATAAATTGAGACTGAAAGCTTAAGTATTTCAGTTTTTGACGAAGTGTGGAGAATGTAAAGATCATCCACATTAACAGGTATTTGGTTTTACATCCTGTAAGAACCTCCAAATTTCTTTTATGAATTTTCTGTTCTTTCATATAATAAAAAAATAATGTCACTTGATGACCCATACCACTATGGCAATAAAAAAAAAGACCGCACGGTCTCAATTCAGGCACTGTATCCCTTTAAATGTGGATTCATAGGAAAAGATACTTTCCTTTAGAAAATACATATATCCTCTATAAGTGGAAAGAGAACTCAGTGATCATAGTAGAATATATTACAGTCTACAATTTTGATTTTTCATTCTGAGATTACATTCCTTTCGAATTTATGATGTACATTCTGCTTTTCAGAAAAATTATTTATCATCGTTGAAATATATTTCAATGGCAAAATAGCAAACGCACTTATACACAGGCAAAAATAGTCTGGACATGAGATTCATTCTGATTTTCAAATTGCATTGTTATTTGAAATTCATAATTTAGAATTTTACAGAAGGCCCATGTACCATATTCACTATTATGTTACTGATAAAACCTATACCTAGCGATAAAAGAATCTGAAAATGCCAACGATAATTTTGTGTCGCCGTTTCCCAGAGAATTTATTAATTTGCTAAATAATTAATAAAGTTTAAGTGCAAAGATTCGCGTCCTAGAAGTGACTGCTGATGCAAAATAATGTTCCTGCAGATAACACATTGCTTTCAGAGACATTGTATACTGCGGGGATACGGATTTATTTCCCTCCAGTTCAAAAGTATCACTTTTATAGTACATAGTTTGATGGGAGATTCTTAATCAGATACCTAGAAAACACCATCTTAAACAGACGTAAAATCTGCACCCCTATTATGAGCAGTGAAACAGGACCCACAATAGATATAAGCATTTGGGGTAATCGGAAAAATAGTTTACTTTGGAAGTTGTGTCTCCATAATAAATAATACTGAGTCACGTAAAATTTATAACATGCCAAAGATTCCGTAATCTGGATTAACATTTTTTTGCTGTCCAAGGTGCCAAGGTGATAAAAATTACTATTTTACGCCTAGGGTCTATGAGACCTCATAATAAGCCTGAAATAATAGAATATGATCCTAAGCTCGATGTATTCATTAATTTCGGACCAAACTTCTCGGATGATGAAATATTAGATATAATCAGAACAAATTCTCACCAGACTAATGTATTACGTGTGGCAATGGTTGTCTCCAATGTTAACTTTCTGCAGTCTCCTGTTCAAGGGCGAAATTGGATGGAATAAATCGATATATTTTCTAAATTTTGGCCAATTCGGGAGACAAAAAATTAGCTATCTCTACACTATCGCTCTACAGTAAGCAGCTTCTCTCAGGATATTCAGTCTCTATGTGAAAGTGGGCATCGAAGAACTGCAAAGTTTTGACACAGAACGAAGCTATATGTATGACGTTTTTCAATGATTTCCAGCTGACCCATTAAAAAAATAAACAATTTCTGATTTCCTTTTTAGAAAAGCACATTTAATAATAAAACAAATTCTGATTTTCCTTTTTTGCATGTGAAATATTTTTAAATTTACATCACTTATATACGGGAAAAAAGAAAATATATTTAAACCAGAATATGTTTACTAAAGCCCTTTCTCAGTCTTAGCCGTGATCGAGTGTGATCTCTAGCAGTTCATTGTATGAGCTGCTTGAAATTGTGTCTCGCGTCACAACGCATCATGAATGTACCCTCTGCTGACATTAATTCAAGGCATTCTTTTTTAGGACGGTGGGAGGCATGCATGGCGAACCATCTTTTAGGATGGGCTATGTTGCAAAACGAATATTAGAGCCTCGTACGATAATTTATTTTCACGCTCCACTCTTGTTGCTCCCGCACTGATTGATGCATTGGTCCAAGTGGGCCAGTCTCTTTTAAGCTGATTGCGGCTTTATGAGACATAATTTCTTAAGCTTTCTTGAGCATTCTGACAATTCTCATTCTCCCTTCTGGTACACATATGTCTTTTCAGCTGATATTAAAAGATATTCTATTTGCTTTGCAAAAGACAGCTCTAGAAGCGTAAGTAACCCAAGACAATAACAAGAAAATTAAAGGGTTTACTTGCTTTGCAAAGGGATGCTCCAGAAGCGTACGTTTTACAAGTCAAAAGCAAAGACAGTCATATAAAAAGATTTACTTGATTTGCAAAAAGGCAGCACAAGAAGCTTAAGTTACCCAAGGAAAAACATAGGCAAACCACCAAACTAAAATAATTATGCCCTTAGGAAATGCTATTTATGTAACTTCCAATAATACAACTAGTTAGATGACAGCATCATATCAAATTCAAATTCACAATGATTTCATTACAACAAGAGCAGGACAAATAAATAAAATAAACAAATTGATAATACCCTGAAACGTAAAGATGCATTTAAATTCATCCATATAAATCCTCGGCTAAGGAAAATAAGATTTACCTTCTGCCTTATTCTATGAGCGCCAGATATTTAATTATAATCCAGCACAGTATAAACATAGCTTTCTTCATCTCTTAGCAATCAGCCTAAGGCAATGCATATACTGTACCATTCTAATTGCAACAACTTTTCGTTACAACTTTTCTGTGACACAGCTGTTCCTTCCTACTTTCAAAGGACGCTGGACCTACTGCGAAAAGTCTTTCCCGTCTTACAGAGTTGTTACAGTGATCATTCAGACGAGTAAATCTTTTTAGAGGCAAGAAATACG
Source organism: Macrothele yani (assembly GCA_039090855.1). Taxonomy (NCBI): domain Eukaryota; kingdom Metazoa; phylum Arthropoda; class Arachnida; order Araneae; family Macrothelidae; genus Macrothele; species Macrothele yani. Next base: position 51,967,813 of record CM077033.1, read on the forward strand.
AAGTCATGTTTGAGGTTTTGAGGTTTCGCATTAAAGTTTGAACCTTCGGTTCTTGTGTATTTTACACTTACAAAAGCTGTAAGAAGAAATTGGCAAAGTGATTTCCCTTAAAGAATCGATTTCAAAAAAGTTCATTTCGTTCTGAGTTAGAGCTTTTCGTTCGTTTTGGTCGGTGACTCAGTTTAGAAGATTTGTATTCTGCACTACAGAGGACTAAAAATTTTTAAAAAGATGCATATAGTTCCATAGTGGTGGCTAAATTGTGGATACTCTTCGAAATGTTAATGTCTTGCAAATTTGCAGGCATTAACATGAAACATTAAGATCCACTAAATGCAAATGTTTATATATCAATTGAAAGAAAATTTGATGCTGAATTATTCGTTACTGGTATTCATACGTTAGCTTATATTCGTTTTTTGTCCAGAGCTCCTATCATAATATTACTACTGTTGTTAGAGGAAATATTTCTTTAAATACTTATCTTGCTCAAAATACTGTCCAATGAGAAGAATCTAGTTTCCATCATGCGAATATAATTCTATGTTCATCATCAATTTTCCAAATGACTTAAATTTGCTGGCACAGAAAGAACTTTCTGCTGATCTTTACTGTTGGAAGAACACAATTTGTTCCCATATAAGCCCTGCTCGATACGTTCATAGTTATGCCACTAAACTTAACAGATTATGAAATGCACATTTGTTTCTTACCACATAACTAATTTTCTTGTTAGAGCAAGCGTATATCTCAAAACAGAAAACGTTGTTTAATACAGAGTTTTCGGAAATCATTTTTAAAAAAATTATATCTCCTTTTTCGCTAACACTTAAAGAAAAATTTGGCAAAACTAATAGTAGTAGATCCGCTTGAACGTTGTTAAATAAGGAATAGAAAACTTTCGCCACAATCGTGCGGCTCCGTCAGGCTAAATAACTGATAGCAGTAAGCTGAGATAAAACACACATTTCACAAAGCTCAAAAATCGGTTCTATATTTATTTTTATATTGGCAAAAATCCTAACAACATATCCGCCCAAAATCATTTTATTAGGTGACACTGCCTCGAAAGGCTCTGAGCTTTGATTGACTTCGTGACTAGAAACATATCGTAAAACGAGAAAGGTGAGCGTTAGTGTGAAGGCCTTGATTTTTATGTGCCATTAAAATAACTTTTTGTGTTTGGATAGAGTTAGATTGGATGTTTATTAATACGCTTAATTTCTGTCTACCGTGCTCAAGAACAGCTATCTTTATGATGAAATGCGATATTTTTTTTAAGTCTTAGATATTCCATCCCTAAATCAAAATGAGTATTTACATATCTTACAAGATAGTATTTCTAAATGATGGATATTAAATCTCTGAAACTCTGTTCAATTTAAAGGTTATAAGCTCTTCCTGAATGAACTTTCAGTTATGCAATTTTCAACGTTCTCATTTCTTTTCCGCTACTCAGATGACATTCCAAGAGTCATAAGCTGCCATTTCGTGTATTGTGGTGCTCTCATAAGATCGACAAAATTATCGCAGAAATTCATTATCTCTCATGGAAAGCCTACGCTGTAGTAGGCAGTCCATAGGACTACCATCATTACATAACATTGTGCTCTCCGACCAGTTGTCTGCAATACTGAGACCAGGAAGTAAGTGGATGTTGCTGTACTTCTGATGAAAACATATCTAATGGCTATATAAAGTTCATATGAGAAATGTTCAGCAGAAAGTGGTGCGTCGTAAAAATCACGATCTCAATGAAAAGTTTGCATAGAACTACGTATGTTCCAAATGAATAGCCACATTATGAATTTCCGTAAAACAATGTGCGATCCAGCATGTCTAATGCCCGACAATATGCTAATTGTCAATCTGGAAATGTGTACTGATGCCCTCTTAAACATTCAAGGATATGGGCAGCCTGCCATTCCTGTGTTAGGAATAAAATGCCCATCGTATGTCTCAATAATCTCTCGGTTAAGACACACGTAGTTTCATACAGTATATCCAATCTCCAGGCGATTTTACTCTTCGTCTATTTCACAATTACAGATCATGTTGAGAGGAAGCAAGAAACTCGACTGGAGTCCAATAGGCATAAACAAATTTTCCGGAAAAAGTCACGAGCCCCATTTTCTTGCATTGATTACTACGGGAAAAAAAGCATTCAGCAATAGCTATTGCAGGCACAGATGGACATAGCGTCCCGTATTGTACCTGGATATAATTGAAACCTACAAAAAAGGTGACGAAAACAGAACGAAATAAAAATGAATTTTGCTATTCACAGACAGTTTCCTAAAACGAGTAGCTAAATCATGTATCAGTAGCATAGGGATGGTGATCTTTCTATCCGCTGCTGCGGTAACACCTGCAAATACGTTAGTGTTGGTTCTGTTGTATAATACAAACACAAGGGTTAAATAACGAATTTCGCGAAGAAAGTTGACACTCTTGGGTAAAGCCTTCATGAGACGTTCCTTGCTCAAGGTGATACGTTCGAAAAAAAATACACGCTCACTTGTAAGCCTTGAAATTCCATGGAGAAAAACCTGTACTACAGCATCGGTTAAAGACATTTGCGCTGATGAATTTCTATTATACAAAATTGTCTTATTTTAAAAGTTCGTAATTAATAATACCATGAGTATAACGCACGCTCTGGAATTTTATCAAAATTATTCTCTCTATGTTTGTTATTTTTACGTATTTTCTGAAGAATTACTTCCTTGCTGTGGGTTATGCAATATTTTCAATTTCGGTAAATGTTTATATTTTCATGCAAAATATGTATACCCGTTCTGCTAGTCGAGAGTTTTGGGGAATGCTACCATGTACCTTTTTCACAACTCAACACACATTTAAATTTCAGCCTACCGCATAGTAAAACGTTTATGATGATTTCGATTTTAGAATAAGTTTACATTGGTAGCTCAAGTGTTTAGTTCACATACGCTTTTGTTTTCCTTAAAAACATAAAATCTGGGGTAATCTTTTAGTATAAATTATGGACACAAAGATAGCTGTGTTCAAAGACACGATAGATTATGAACGCTATAGAACGCTCTGGTTAAATTATATTGGAAGTGTTGCACAAACACTCATTTTAGGATAATAATTTGAATAGTTTTATTTGTCTAAAAATTTTTATTCCAAAGCAAATAAGAGGTTTTAAATTTCTTCCAAGAAATGTTATTGTGTGCAGTATTTTCTTAAAGTTACTTTCAGGTATTAATAAGGTTTTCGAAAGGTTTCGACTGTGGGAAGTGGTGGTTTTGCAGTTCTAGGTAGGCCAGCCATTGTATCCCTTCCCAGAGTCTCTGATTGGCAGATCTGGCTTGGCTGTCTGCTGCATGCATGTAGTTGGTCCTCCCGTGATTATTCGGTGAGCGCCATGGTATCAAAATTATTATGAGGTATACCTGGGTTCGTCCCCCGTTTCTGAATGGGAACCTGCTGGATGTATCTTACACCGCTCCCAAATCATGTTACTGCCGGTGTGGCAGTACGCCTTCTTTTATAATGTAGTATCTTGAATTGACCCTCTTATTGGTCTTCACAAATAGCAAAACGATCAAATAAAATGAATTACTAACATTGTAGAATGATTTCTTGACTTCCCTAAGTGATAGTTCGCCATTTACGGCACGTCACGTTTGCCCTCAGAACAAATAGTTTTCGATTTAAAACTAATCAGGTACAGGGACTTTCTTGATCTCTTTCAGTACTTTAGTAACCGAGCGAATAACTAATAAAATATATATTATGTGAGATTTTAACGAGAGATTATCTGAAGCATATACGACGTGGTACACAGTTGATGACAACAATTACCGGTACGATTCACCACTCGGGAAATTTCGTTAATAATTAATTGTAATTATTTGAAGTATGTGCGTGTACTTCTATGTTAAAGGTTCATAGTTTAAACACTCAACGATCTATTCAAAAGACTGATGATGATAGACATTTCTCGTGCGTTTGACTGGATGCCCATAATTGTGCCGAGCGCGTGTTTATAGCAGATTTTATCAAGAAAAGAAATTCCCCATTGTTACGATTTGAAATTTAGGGGAAGGTTGTTCGATTTTAGGCAATACTAAACACGCCAAATGATGAAGTCATGTTATGAATTTCAGATGTCGGCAGAACTGATAGTTTACAAACTGTGATATTTTTTAATGACGAAGGAGCCTTTTAGCTGGAATTATAAAGTACTGTGTACCTCTATTTTGATATTGTAGAAGATTGACATCCGTTCCAGGAAACATAACATAACATTAGTTGAATTAAATGAGTATTCATATTCGCGAAAGATGTTGTAATCACTAAATTCAGTAAATGGCCAACATGAACCTCTGCATTTTAATCAAGAATAACGTTTCTCACATTTCATCTAACTAACTTCTGTTGTGTAGTTTAGTACTGGCTACCAAATAATTAATTGCATAAATAAACTCTTCGATTCGTAATGGAGTACGAATACACACATTTGAGCTAATTTCGCTCGCAAAGTCGCAGTCATTCTGTAGGCTTGTCTAAAAAACTTATAATCCCTTTTTTACGCTTTCCAACCGTAGGTTGAAGAAGCGTATATGGTCTAGCTTGTCCGTCCGTCCGCCTGTCCGCACGATTACTGGCGTAAAAATTGTTCGATTTCGATGAAATTGTAGGGGACCACCTGGGAACGAACCCCATTGAAAATGGGACAAATGGGGTCAAAGGTGACGACGTAGGAGCGGGATCCTTCCATTGCCCTTATGCGTCATAACTTGCGTAAATATGGTTCGATTTCAATGGAATTTTACTATGTGGTATGGGGCAACATGGGAACGAATCTTATTCAAAATGGGTGAAGTGGGGTCAAAGGTCAGGGCATAAGAGCGGGATGCATTCCATTGCCCTTATGCGTCATAACGTGCGTAAAAATGGTTCGATTTCGATGAAATTTCAGTATGTGGTAGGGGACCACCTGGGGACAACCCCTATTGAATGTGGATGAAATGGGGTCAAAGGTCAGGACATAGGATTGCGATCCATTCCATCGCTCTTATCCTATATTATTAAGGTGGACGTCAAGTAATTTTGCTTCCTATACTTCCAATGGAAAAACTTTTGTACACATTTCCTTCACAATTAATGTGTTCCCAAGAATGAAAATTTGAACACCGATTAAAATAATTTTATTATAACTTGGAATACTTAATATTTCCTAAAACATAACCATAATTACATAAAAAATCAATAACTTTTCCTTTGGTGGTGTTGAAACCAGAAAAAGGATGGCGCGACGTGTACTTTGATGACGTCAGTAGACAAACAAATGTTGGATTGCATAATTATGGTTATGTTTTAGAAAATATCAAGTATTCCAAGTTATAAAATGAAGCTATTTTAATTGATGTTCAAATTTTCATCCTTGTGAATACATTAATTGTCCAGAAAAAGATGGCGCTACCTGTATTTTCATGACGTCAGTAGACAAACAAATGTTGGATTGCATAATTATGGTTATGTTTTAGAAAATATTAAGTAATCCAAGTTATAAAATGAAGCTATTTTAATCGATCTTCAAATTTTCATCCTTGTGAACGCATTAATTGTCCAGAAAAAAGATGCCGCGACCTGTGTTTTCATGACGTCAGCAGACAAAAAAATGTTGGATTGCATAATTTTGGTTATTTTTCAGAAAATATTAAGTATTCCAAGTTATAAAACGATGATATGTTAATCGATGTTCAAAATGTCATCCTTGGGAACGCATTATTTGTGATGAAAATGTGTACAGAAATTTTTCCATTCGAAGAACAGGAAGCAAAATTATTTGACATTTACCTTAAAGGAGCAATTCTTGTATGTATGTAAATTTTATTTTTAAAACGGCTCTAAGGATTTTAATTAAAGTCGTTAACCTACCGTTTTCTGGTACTAGAAATCGATTTAGCTTGATCTCGACTTTAAGAAAATTTGTTTACTTTGTTAAATAACCACTCAGAATTACCAAGTTTGTAGTGTGGTGTCATGATGTCACCGGATTAGATGTTGGCACGCGGTCATGCCATCTATCTCATTACGTCACGCGTTGGTTGTGGATCCTATTAAAGTTTTATGACGTCACACCTTGCGAGCAGATGGTGGCGATTCCCATCTGCCTCATTACGTCACGCGTTGTGTGCGTATGTTCGTCCGCACGATAACTTGCGTAAAAATCGTTCGATTTCGATGAAATTTTAGTATGTGGTAGGGGAACACCTGAGAAGGAACCCTATTGAAAGTGAACGAAATGGGGTCAAAGGTCAGTACAAAAGAGCGGGATCCATTCCACTGCTCTTATGCGTCATAACTAACGTAAAAAAGGTTTAATTTCGATTAAATTTTAGTATGTGGTAGGAGACCACCTAGGGACAAATCCCATTGAAAATTGGCGAAATGGGGGTCAAAGGTCGGGACATAGGAGCGGAATCACTTCCATTGCCATTATGAGTCATAACTTACGTAAAATTGTTTCGCTTTGGATGAATTGTTGGTATGTTGTAGGGACCTGTCTGGGGACGAATCCTATTGAAAATGGGCGAAATGGGGTGAAAGGTTAGGACACAGGAGTGGGATCTATTAAATAGCGCTTATGCAACCTAACTTATGTAAAATTGCTTCCATTGCGACAAAACTTTATCATGTTATTTCGGAGATATACTGAACCAGTTCTGTTGAATATCATCTAAATGGATCAAAGGTCAGGACACAGGGGTGAGATTTATTCTACATCCATTTTCCTCATAAATTGAGTAATAGCTTGAGTAATGATTTCTAGTATATTGGAAAGCATATCATAATCAATGCATTGCATGATTTTACTAACTTGTTTTAAATATAGTCAATCCTCAAATATTAGTTTGATTCCATACAATAATTCTAATTGTTTCAGTATTTTATTTTAACAGTAGCGAAACGTTCTGGAGTCTGCAGTTCCTAGCACTGGCAACCTTAATTGTGAATTATTAAACTTGATTGAAAAATGCGATAGAAATTATCAGTCGTACATACTGCAACTGTATTGTACCTAGATGACACCAGTACCACATCAATTATGCTGATTCGAAAACTGAAATGAAATTGGGAAAGACACAGTTCCCTAAAAATTTACAAATGTACTGTTTCATGAATTATGGGGTAAAAGTTTCTATTAAAGAGTATTGTTCTGTATCAATAGCTTTATAGAACATGCAATGATTAAAATACCCGCTGAGAAGAAAGTCAATGAGTGTTCAGCTAAAGTCATAGCCATTCTACTGACGGCACATTTTTTACGACTTGTAAATCTGCCAGAGTGTTTATGTAAACATTGCCTTCAGTTTTAACTAAAAATTCTTAGCTAAACTTGTGATGTGCCAGTCTTATTCAAAAATCGGAGATGGGAAATACAAGTTCATAAAAAATCGAAGATCCCTCTGCTGATTTGATAATATCAGCTGTACATAAGTCCGTTTTCAAATTGTGACGTCAGGAAGTTAACATAGATTACCATGTATTTTGTATGAAGCAGTCGGAATGGTATTCGGGCAAATCAAATATAATCGTACTGTTTTTCTGTTTTTTCTCCAAAACATAACAATGTTTGTTTATCTAATAACACATGTGCTCTTATTATTATTCTTTCACAAGAGAGCGCCTTTTCTTTGCAATGTTGCATAGCCAAACCTCGCCTAATATCTTACTTTAATACGTACAATTCCACCGCTGTGAAACTGGAACCTGCAACCTAGGTAAGTATATTTCTAAGCACGAGAGGCATCTTAAGTCCTAAAAAGGATACTATTTAGGGAATATGAAATTCCCGGAGTACTCAAGAATCGCATATAGCATAATAAATCCGTTTATTTTTGTTGTGCAATAAGCACAAAATTCTCAAACTTCCGGAATCCACAAGGAGGCTTTTTACTGTCTACCTTTGGCTTGAACAAACCTCCCAAAGTGGAGTGCGAAAACTCAAATGATATTTATAGTTATTACACTACAAAATTAAATGGATTTAATACGATACAGGCATTTTTTGAGTATTCACAGTCTGGTGTGTTTAAAACTACGTTAAATTTCCGGAGGTTAACTTTTTTGGGAATCACATTCTTTTGCTCTCTTTTAAGTTGCGTATTTCTGAATTCAGGCTTTTCTTCTTGGAAAGGAATGACATGAAATCGCTTGCTAAAGGTTACTTAATGCACAAGTTCTATCCAAAATTCCTTTTTGAGATGGGATTAATATTTTTCTCCATTCTTTGCCTGTCCTTCTTTCGGAGTTCATACCGGGAGGTATTTAGGTAATATGCGACATATAAGAAATGTGATGATAATAATAAATTCCGTATTTTAAAAAATATTTCTTTCAGCCGATTCCGATTAAAATAAATATTTTTATGTCAGACAAAGGTTATCTCCATGTCTAAAAGCTGCAGATTTACCCTAAAAATGACGCTAAATAAAAAAATGTTAGGACGTAAATATTTTTACCTGGAGATCAAGCAGGAGGAAATTCCACGTCGACTGCAATAGTTCTATCTTACCTTCCGGTACATTAATAAAACCTGGATCACATTGCGTTAAAGTCGCGGTCCCGTTGGGGTCCATACACGGAGGAAGAAACAAATTTTAATCAAAGCAGTAGAAGCTATTTCTTCCAAATTCTATGACAATGGGAATGACACAAATTTAGTATTTCAGCAAAGAGAGTTCTTAAACGTTTTGTGAATATCACAACCTACCGTTATTTCACCGCAACCTGGAACATTTGCTGTTCCGGCTAACTTTTCTTCTTGTTTCTTTGTTTTGGAATTGGCCTAGTGGTCAACGTTCGTGACTGCCACGGAGGAACTTCATATTCGATCCCGGGCAGGTAAGAACGTTCGAACCACTAAACATCGCTGTGCGTCTGGTGGTATGTTAAGCCTTCGGACCCAGGGTACTGGCCCCCGTTAATAAATAAGGGCGTCTTTCTACCCCTTTTTACCTAGCTTACGTGTCCCTTTCCTATCGGGCACGCTAGCCTAAATATCCTAGGTTCCTATTTCTAAGGCTTGTTTAAGACCTGTGGTCAGACATTCCCTTCCTAAAATCCTCCACATATGATCTGATCTGTTTCGGAATAAAAATGGAAATTTTTTGTCGTTCTCTTTTCCTACACTCTAACTTTCATATTTATAAACGGTAATTTCCAATATCTCGAAGAAAATTCGAGAGACAACCTTAACAATGAAGATAATGCTCTGGTTTTTTACCTTTTATTCAGCTGGGCTCTAACATCTTGAGTTATTCTAAATACCTTATCTCGCGAAATTTTCTCGTGCTCCTCTTAGAATTTCTCCAGGTTCTTTACAAGTTAAGTGGAAGCTATTAAAGCTGTGTCCCTACACAAAACTTCCGACCTATAGTCTTCATGTGCACTGAACTTTATATGTTTCCATGCAGCAAGTCACTGTATTCTTCCATGGAGATATCATCCGATGTCATGAGTGTAAATAATATGGACCCCATAGAAACCAACACCACCTTTACTTATTTGTTTACTGACAACAATGGTAGCATAGGATGGCTTCTACTAACCACGTAGATGCTGTGTAAATTCAAAAAGTAGTTGAGGCTACAAAATCCTAATAACTCTAGATGAGCGCCTTCGTGCGGCTGTGTTATTTTGAATGTAATGGCTTTTAAATGGTTATGGCCGTTAAAGGGTAAACGAAATTTTAAAGCACCTCAAAGCGGGTAAAACGAATCCTTATTCTATTCGAACTCCCCCAGAAATTTGTCCATTATTCGTTACATATATTATTGCGAATGAATTGCACGAGGACTTTAAACTAATTTCCTATTTAAATCTTCGCAGCCTCGTTAATGTATCATAGAGCCAGAGTTCCCACGTTGTACGTACGGCTTTTCTGAGTCTACTAAACACAAGTAATAGATATATTTTAGCGATTTAGATGCGAAACAAAGAGAGTTTATTAAAGCATATTTCTTTCTAGCTGGGAATATAATCATTTTAACACAATATAACCGAAAAGTCCCATCGATAGGAGGAAACGTGTTTCATTTCGAAGAAATTGTGACAACACCAATAATAAAACATAAAAGCTACTTTTGCGAAAGATACAGACGGTAATACCCATTTCATCAAATTGCGTGTGTGTGTGTGTGGTCTTTGAGGCAAGTGTCTGGTTTTTTTGAAATAAGGAACAAAGGACAGGACATTTAAATCTCAGAATAAAAAATATTTGTCATGAATTTTGAAACCATGATAAAACATCTACAATCTTCATCTGCTACGTATGACCTGTTTGGTTCGTATTTCTGATCTTTAAATTTACGCACTCAAATTACGATCTTTCATAATAATTGACCGAATAAAAAGCAAGTGCCCCTTCCAAAGACAACACAACAAATGCATTGTGTAGAATAAGGTAAAGAGTTTATCATAATATCATGATAATAAATCTCACTATGTTATAAGGAACGGAGCACAATTGTTACAGATTAGTATTTTGTAAAGCCAAATCTTCTTAACACTGCTATAAGATGAAACATAGCTTGACATGATTTTTTCTGACACAGGTTATGACAAGAGTCCTATAATTGCTGCAGAAGATCCCTGGTATTGCGTAATGGCCTCAGCTGACGGTTCCTTCTTTTCTTGGTGTACTTTATATGAGAAAGTTCCATTGTCCGGGATGTCCATTTGAAGCATACAGCACTCAGGAAAATCCCCTTGAAAGGCGAGGTGTGCGTGATAGGACATTATTCTCCTGTTAAATGTACCCAGGGAGAAGTGGCATAAAAGTTAAGTAACAGATCTGAGAATATCTTGAAGTTATTGCGGTGTTGTTAACGTCCGTACTGCTAAGAAAAATATTTCTCGGCTGTTATACGAGATGTCACCTTACAGCTAAACACCACCCGTTCGGGCCTTGTGACGCTTCACATGCGACCCCTTGTTTCGGCACTGCCCATTTCTTCTCCGCATGATAATGTGGTGGTAATCCTCTCTAAGCCAGAAGCGTATCCGTCACTTCAAATGGTCGTAAATTTACCACGAATCCAGGGGGATACATAACTCTAGACGAAGCCGACGATGTAGAGTAGTTACTGACAGATATCGAGAAGCGGTCGAGAATAGAGTCTTGCCTCTTAAACTCATCACGCAGACACGTGATCGAACAGTATGCTGCGTAGATACTGCGAAATCTGTCTGAATGGTGAACGGAGAAGCTGTAGAAATGTATAGTCTTGTCAGAATGTAAGACCAGTCGCTCCGCCTGCCGTAAACTAAGTCAATCATAAATTTGTTAGCCCGAATTTTCGCCCTCAAATACTCTCTGCAGCCACTATTTACCAACTCTATTTTATAAGTTGGTGGGCGACTGTTCGGAAGACCAGCTTCCTTTCCAGAATCTCACGATAAGGTTGCTCACTAAGGCTCTTATTTTTTGTAAGGTCGTCAAGAAAATCATCGGATCATTATTAGCAGCAGCTAAAACTTACGGGCCTCATTACTCGTTCAGAATAGTCCCAGCAAGCCTCTCACTGTTCTTACCTATTTCACGGTGTGCGCGATAGGGCTACAGTCGTGGAAAGTCCTGGACCTCAATTTATTTCTGCATATATAGTTATTTGCGTGTGTTGTCAATAAGCATTGCACACTGGCTTTCACGGTTCACGGTTCAATTTATCTGGTGACTTGATTCGGTTGTGAGAGGGTGTAAAGTATATTTTAGTAAATATATTACTTAGTGTAATGTGTTCTGAATATGGGATTAAAGTTAACATTTACTAAGATGTAATTTGTAACATTGTATCTTAGAATACGCATTTACATATTTTTATACTCCTGACCACCCAAAACGCAGCACCAAGAAGGAAGCATCCGATTGGCCTGAAATTCGCAGCATGCGTCGCCCGCGAGAGAACATGCAAACGATTAGCATTGCAGGGCATATGCAAATCATGTGCGCCCGGCAAGCCACCGAGAAGTACTATAAGAAGGGTGCACAGAAGGCGGGGTGTAAGTAGTGGAAGTGTGTTGTGCTGCCGGACCTGTGCTTGGGAAGGTTCCCGATACCTCGTCGCACATTACGGCAGTCATTCCAGCATGTTTCGGAGTTCGGCAAAGGACGAATAGTGGCTTATCGCGACAGCGGTTCATTGTACCGAGACATCGGCGCCAGTGAGGGACGACATCCAGCCACAGTGAGGCGAGTATGGATTCGGTAGGTGCAGGAGGGACGAACGGACCGATGTGAGCGATTGCCGCAGCCGCGGCAAACCACCAGACGAGAGGACCGGCATGTTGTGCGGCGAGAATTGACCGCTCGCACTGTCACATCACGAACGTTAGCGCAGGTTTAGGGTGTGTTGCGCAACAACCTGTGTCAGCACGTACCGTTCAACGTCGTCTGCAGGAGCGGCCGCTTGTCACAGGGTGCTCATGGCTCCGATTACGATTGACGTTATACCACCAACGAGCGCGGCGGCTGTGGGCCAATGAACGCCGCACCTGGACTTCGAAATGGCACATTGTCTTCTCCGACGAATCCCGCTTCTGCATGCAACACCATGATGGTCGGATCCGCGTGTGGAGGCACCGCGGCGAGAGACTGTATGACGCCTGCATTATGCATAACCATACTGGTCCGTCGCCTGGCGTTATGGTTTGGGGCGCAATTGTATATTACACCTGCACCCCTCTGGTACGCAACGCCGGTACACTCAACAGCCACCACACCATCTCTGACGTTTTGGAGCTTGTCGTCCTCCCTTACGTGCAAGGCCTGCCAGCGGCCACATTTCAACAGGACAATGCGTGCCCGCACGTGGCACGCATCGTGCAACAATTCTTCACGGCCCACCAGGTGTTACTGTGCCGTGGCCTGCCTGTGTTCCCGATATGTCGCCCATCGAACACTGTCTGGTAGCTGATCGGCAACCGAGTGGCCCGTCAAGCACAACCCTCCTACGCCTTATGAACTGTGGTATTCTTACACAAATATATGAATTATTTATGCGAAAGCATCTGAAGATTAAAGCGACATACTAACCTAACGCTGACACCCCACTCACGAGCCATAAAACTGTATAATGACTAAATGTACGTAAACATCGAATAACTTTCAGAACATACATTACTGATTTAAAAAATATCTGTCTTATTAAAGGTGGTTTCGTATTTAGATTTAATGAATTTGTTGAAAAAAAAATAATGCCTCTACTAATGAAGTAAATTTTTGTGGTGTAAGAAATCCCGTTCTCATTTTGTGTTAAGTTGAATCGCAGCAATTGAAATAAATATTTTTTTAACAAATCCATTACCAATATGCACTCCTCTATTTTCACATGTGCAAACCGTGCAACACACTCTCTTACTTGTTGAACCTACCCGATGGCGCAATGCTATTAACGCTGTCTTCTAATCATTTGTCCGAGATGAGTTTGGGTTCTAATCCCAGTCAAGAATATATGTCGTATTCTCCTCACGTTACTGGCTCTCTTCCTTCGCTAAAACTACATATTAACAGTAAGTTAAAAACGGACGACTGCTCACATGACAACGATGGTGAATATTTAAAGGTTTGTCAATGTTTTGGAAGTGATAGATTGAGCAAAAGAACTAGAAAAATTTCAGCACCTTTCATGCGAGTGAATATCACTGCATTGTTACATAATGCTTGTATGTTTATGAAGAAAGATATCCTGAACATGGGGTAGTCACAGTCAATTTACCGTGCGAATTAAGCACCTACATATATTTTGCATCTGAATCTAGCTTATTGATTGAGATAAAGTTTACGTTTTGATGTTTATTTCACTAACCAATTGTTACGGCAAATGATTTCGAAATACTTCACACACCAACCTGGGAAAAAATAACACTTGTAATTCAATTACATTAATTTTTAAATGGAGAATTTAGAGACAGCTATTTAATAATATTATGCTTGTAGTTAAAATTATGGTCTAAATGATTTAACTGTCATTACCTTTTTTGAAATGATAAAAATTCTTAATTTTTCAAATTCATTCCACATCAAATTAAATAGCAGGTACCCTAATCTCCGTCAAATTCAAACTAGTGTCAAAACGAGAAACTTCAGTAGCATTTTAATGGGACCTCAATGTGCTGTAAATGTTTCTGAAGCTGTTCGACGAAGCGGCCTGCTACAAAACAATATTTCATAGGTTTTGAGGCCAAATAACAGTTTTATACAGCGTTGAAGTGTTCTGAAGTCCATAAAATGAAACTTCATTTATGTAATAACCTTGGAACATGACAATCAGTATGCACGGACAGCACGCTTCTGCAAAAGATGAATGGTGCTCCCTTACAACCGGGAGCACATCACACCAACATTCTCATTGAAAAATTGAAGCTTCTTAATTTTTTTTTGGCCAAGGGTTTAAGTTACTTTGTGGCTATCCTGGCATCAATACTACATTAGAACTTTAGGAACTACATTAGAAGTTTCGGAAGGAAGATATAAAATACTACATTAGAAGTTTCGGAAGGAAGATATACAATACTACATTAGAAGTTTCGGAAGGAAGATATACAATACTACATTAGAAGTTTCGGAAGGAAGATATACAGGCGAGCGAATATGTCTCATGATATACGAGACAACCATTTAGAGAAGTAAACATCAGGTTTTAAAGAACGTATCAGGAAAATAGGGAAGCATCTATTTCAAGCTGAAAAAACGTACAAAACGTGTAACGTAATCGTCCAGGTAGACCCTGTTCGACCGATGTACGAGTGGAAATATTCCCTTGAGATAGACGTGTGAAGAGCGGGACTTGAAAATTTCATTCATGCAACATTTCACATCATCGTCATTAGAAAAGTTTTTCTCAGCAAGAAAATTCGAGAAATACCGGAACAGATGAAAGTCGGAAGATGAAAGGTATGGGAAATAAACGGGGTGGGGAAAATATTTCCTATTCCTGCTAGTACAATTTTTCCTTGGACCAAAAAACGACATGTGGAAGAAAGTTTATGTGAAAAACAACTCCATGACAATGAATCAACACTGGGCGCTTTTCTTGCTGTGCATCATAGTGACCGTCCAATTGTTGGATGTAAGCACTTGCTGTGATGGTATTGTTCCTCGGTAAGATTTCGTAGTGAATCACATCGTGGCAATCCCACCGGCAACAGAGCATCGCCTTCCGGCTTAGCGACCTTCTTTGGGGAACATACTGCTGAAACATACTGGTTACTCATCAAGTGTATCTCATGCCATTCCTTTCTTTTCCCTAAATACAATTCTGTACCACACGACACACGTTTTTTGTCAGTTACTCTGGTAATCAAAAATACGACTAAGCTTCCAAAAAGGGATGACATAAATTGAGACAGTGCTCTGCTTTGCCCAGTGGAAGAGCAGAATGCAGGGGTGCGTTAGTGTGGAAGGAAGGTATATTAAACCTAATAAAGGTAAAACTGTACGTTTCTTATTGAACAAAATCTATAATATCGGAGACTTTATTAAATAACAATAAATAAGAGCTCTTAGGATATCGAAGAACGATTAATTTAATAACCGTTCTTTTATATCCTAAAAGCTTTTTAGGAATTTCTCTTGCGATTGAATTTTTATACTATAATTGCAGTCTTCAGTTCACGAGGTATGTTTGTTAATTATCCAAATGTTATAGCAACCATGTTTCACCTAAATATGGCTGTGTGGGCGTTTTCCCTTTCTTATCCATTTTCCCATTCTACTGATATCATGTAATTTAAGATTCCTTATACTGGAAATGCTGACAGCTGAATCATGAAGAAATCATCGTATTCGTTTGATCCTTGAATTCATGGAACTGGGCTTTTGTTTCACTGGGCAGAAGTAAAATTTATTCCTTAGGCGGTATAAGCGACATGACACCGCCCAAAAAGTGGAAGATCAGGACATGTAAACGAAAACTTATATTCTGAAGCTCCTAATAACTGAAAAAAACAGACTTTGTCATCTTTCGTCTGTAACTTAGTTATATACATCGTTGAAAATTTGAGATGCTGTGTGATTAATGGAAAAGCTCATAATATAAATATATTCTGACATGCCGATCCATATTGTAGTTGTTGTTGCTTTCCTAGTGTAACGCAGGAAACTTTGTCGCTATGGAAACAAATTACTTTTGTAATAAACATATTTTCCAGAAACACACAAAGATGCCGTTTTTCTAACATGGTTTGTTTTTCCTTTTTTTTTATTGAAGGTTTAACGACCACCGTGAGCAACTCAAATGGGCTATAAGCAGTCGCCTGTCAATAATTTAGGGTCGCTGGTTCCAAGGAAGGAAAAGAGCCTAGGCCGTAAGACAATGACAACATCCATTACTCACAGGGGTTTGTACCCTGACACCTTTCGGGCGAATGATCAGGGCCCATCGCTTGGACCACTGTGCCACCGGAGCGGCTAACATGGTTTCAGAAAATTATATATTAACAGGGCAACTATTTCCTATTGGGGCCAAAGCTTTTGGTATTATTCATGGGATACTGGGAAATATATTTTTTAATCACAGAAATTATTTTCGCTTGGCAAAAATATTAGTGCTTTTACAAAAACGTATAAACCATTAACTAATTTATGATGAATGCAATAAACCTTTCTCAAAAAACTTATTGTTACGACCGGGGCGGCAAATTAGTCGCACTCCGGGTTCTTTTAATGGATATTGCAGGTGACAGGACTGAATAATGTCTCAGGCTAGTCCAAAGAAAAATCGGTAGCGTTTAACGACAATAACAGACTTTTAATACAAATAAATTGTGAATAATCTTATAGTAATATAATTACCTTGAATTTTAAATAACGTTGTGCTGGACGTTCGGCTATGTAACATAATCTACTTGGATTCACCAGCCAATCACTACTCATGCAAATTAAGGGTTCCTCAACTGTCGCCCTTATATTCCAAAACGTTCGTTATAACAAACAGGAAGTAAGTAATCATTTGCACTGAGCTTGATGTAATCCAGCGTTTTATGTAACACTGCTGATTTCTGGGAAGAGCATGCTTCAAAACACTCTTTTCCCGTGCTCCTCCAGATGACACAATGCGCACACACACTGGTGATAATATTCCACACGTGGTCAAATCACATGTATAATCACGCCTATCGATCCCCACCACTCCTCGGTACGGGGGCGGGCAGATGCCACTCCGTGAAGAAGATCCAATGTGCAAGATGCCGGCAGGTCCTAAAGCACTGGCAAGACGGAATTCGCTGGACCGCACAGCCCCGATGGGTCAGCTAACAGCTCTCCCTTGGCGAAGTCAGAAGAAGGGAGGGAAAAAGATTAATCCTGCTCTCTTTCCGGGGCGACAATGTCCGGGTGTTCACTGGATATTTCAAAAGCACTTGCGAAAGATGTTGTGAGACTCCGTCACTAGTTATTCGCCGGCTTTTGATGGTTGTCGATCCGATATTTGGGCCCGAAGACCCCTGTTTTCTTTGCGTTATCGGAACTGCCCTGGTTCCTTCAAATATTTTTCTTTCGCTTTTAAAATTGTAGTCACCATCAGCGCGATGCGTCTAAGAGGCCAGACTGAACGTGCTTTCTCCGTTATCCAAATGACGATTACCGCAAGCTCATCTTTTTTCTCGTCTGCGTGGTTTCAGACAGCTCTTTTTTTCTCATTGGACGCCTACCTCCCTCGGACGGTCCCCAGCAACAACTACTACACATTTTCTTCCCTGCTTCCACCCAGTCTTCCTTACCCGTCAAAACAAACCACTTGAGAATTAGTTTATTGCGTCTCGCCACATCACGTGCCGTCTAGGAACAGAGTTTCCGACGCATTTTTGCCTCGGCGATGGGGCGAACTTTGGGGACTTGTTCGCAAGTTGTGTTCCTTGCTTTAACTCGGGGCTCTTAAAAAGCGTCCCCAAAAATACAGCTTGGGCCATATTATTTTCCTAACAGTATAAACCATTCATAATTTATGATGAATGTATAAACCATTCATAATTTATGATGAATGTATAAACCATTCATAATTTATGATGAATGTATAAACCCTTCATAAGTATGATATTGGTGAAGGTTGATCTCTCAAGACGAATGCCAAGTTTTACTAAGCATGTCTCAGTGTATCCCAATAAATATTTTATGAAACTGTAGAGGAGTATCGATTCTAAAATTTGAAAAAAGAGAATACTGTTAGAGCAATTTATAAAAGTATTTTACACAATAATTTGTGAACATTTTTCCGAAGATATGCTCATTATATGAAGTACATTTCTCAAAGACTAATTTGCCCATTTTTTATCAAAATAACTGCCTCAGTTACGAATACCGTTTTCTAAAGCAGGAGAAATGTCACATATCATAACGAGTGGTCTTCCGCCATCCCGCTGAATAGCCCGACAAAACGCATAAGAGTCACATGTGAATGACTAGGAGGTCACTTTCACCCTGGTAAGGAACATAAACGAAATGTGAAAAAAATGGAACCCTCGTTACAACGCTTGCAAAAGAATTTCCTTTCAACAGTGTGGTACTTGAATGAGAAGGATGTGAATTTAGCACATACACTGCCCATGGCCTCTGATTACATATCCTAGAGTCTAAAGATTTTTTCGCTGTGTTTTGCTTGTTTTCTTAACGTGCGAACTTCGAATTTACACACGATTTTAAGACAACTTAATACCATAAGTACAATAGACAATGGATCCATCTAAAATGTTTGCATTGTATGTCCAATGCGTAAACTTCTGTAGCTATTTTCTTCACAATTAATACGTTCCCAAGGAAGAAATTTGAAAATCGATAAAAATAATTTCATACTATAGGATAGTATATTGAAAAATTTCTAAAATTTATTCATAATTATATTAAAAATCAATAACTTTTCCTTTGGTAGTATTGAGATCAGAAAAAACGATGGCGCCACATCTACATTAAGCACCATTTGTTATCACTTTGCATTTTTTAAAAATAATTTTATTAATTTTCGGAATGGAATTAAAATTTGGGTGTATGCATGCGACAGTCTGGAATGTTTGTAATGATTTCAGTGACTTAGATTAAATGTTCTGATAATAATTTACCGGAAAATATTGACAGAATTGTAGATGCTTTTGACTTTTAATTCCGAAAGAATCAGCAAGCTCACTCTACAACATTATCAGCTAAATGAATGTCATAATATTTACTATAAATGGCTGGAACCATTCTAAACACTTCGGCCTGTCGATGGTTGGACACAAGTGTTGATTACAGTCCAAAAAATAATGAAATGATTTAAACACCAGCTACGTGATTGTTCTTAGCAAGTCAGCTGCAAATATGGCGCCATCGATTTGTTGGTCTCCACATTACCAGAGGAAATCTATTGATTTTTTATCTAATTATGGCTAAATTTTTGGAAATATTCAGTATACTATGTTGTAATATGAAGTTATTTTTATCAATGTTCAAATTTTAATTTTTAAGAGCGCACTAATTGTGAAGAAAATGGTGACAGAAGTTCGCCACTTGGAAATTCAAGGCAATGATTTTAGGTGGATGTACCTTAATCGTTCGGCCTCCCAAATTTCCGTCTCGGCCATGACGTAAAAAAGACGGTGTTTCGCTTCGTTGTGAATTCAAGAGCATGAGTTGTTTTTAGAACATTTGATTCTAACCAGGCGACACTGTGACCCACACCGGCAAGGCTACAAAAGAAATAATTTAGAAATATTTTAAGTTCATATTTTTTACATGATTAAGTAAGTGCTCTGCATGTTCGTTTCCTTTATTGGTTATGAAATTATTTCATTGCGCCTGTTGACCATACCCAGATATTTTCTATTAACTGTTTTTTACTAGCTGATTTGTATACAGCTCTGTTGTGACTAATGAAAAACGAAGAAAAAAATAAGACAGGTGCAGTAGCGATTTAATGCTAAATGAAAAGATTGCGTGGCAAAAGAGGCGTACGGCGAATAACGTCACTAAAGCAGACCAAAATCCGTGAAATGTTTCGAAGTGTCCCCTCAGAGCAGAAAATGCAAGGTTTTACCTATGCTGTATTACAAGTTTACGTTACTTTTACTGTGCACATTACATGCATATACATATTGTACTTTACTATATTAATATGAAAAGATTATTTCATTGTTCTAAATGAGACAGCAGAGTACGTTATGATCGTGTTCTTTTACCGTTGTCATATGCTTTCCCCTTATTTATGTTTTGTTTTAAATACATATCACTGTTCTCAAACAGCATGATCAGCGCTGCATGGAAGAGCAAGAGCGGTATGACATTTCTTGCTGTTTGCGAGTGTGAATAAAGTAATCGTGATCAGGTGTTACGCTTTCTTAGGCGACAATTTCTATATTACATAGAGCTAATTTGAGAAAGCAAATTTGTTACACCAAAAAGTATTTTATATACGGTATAACTTCCAGGTTAGTAAATACTTTCCAATTTCTTAGGCAAGCATTCCGTTAGCTATCTTCACAACTGCTGCTACAGTTTAAAACAAAAAATATTCTATGCAGTATCTTTTAGAGGAGAATGAAAAATAAGAACTTGTTCTAAACTACTCATATTCACTGCTCCGATATATTTATTTACTTTCGAAGTATAAAAACCAATAGTATTTTCCTACAACGAAATTTCTCAAGATCAGTACATTATTTTTAAATGTCTTCTGTATAGGTAGGTGAAAGTGCTTACGAGAAATTTCCATTTCTAATTTTACGCCATCGCCATGAATTGCGTTTTGTACTTGCGGTAGAGAAATTTTGAAGTTTTGAAGTACTTAATACATTGGTGTCGGCCTCTTTCAGAAGATAAAGGTCTTATCACTGAATCAATGTTTTGAGAAACCACGAGTTATAGCTAGGGTATATAATATATTTTAATACAAATCAATTTGGATTAAAATATGTCAAATTTTACTGGCAGTAAATTATGAATAACAAATGCTACAACTTTAATTCAAAATATTTTCTTTTAACTGAATGGTCAAAGATAAATCTGTCGCTTTAAGCGAATTTCAATTCGCTCTATGTGAGATATTTCCATAAATGCTATTTGGTTGTCATTAATCATTTAAATTGTAAACAAATACGTACTAGATGCCCTCATATGCTGTATCAAATTACCACATATCCATTCCGTCTCCCTTTGTGGATTAAGACAAAGGAGACGAAAAATGTAACATGCATGTATTTCTTGATTAATCAAACATGCCCTTTAAATATTTCTTCTGTTGATTAAAACTTCGAACCCAATCATTTTAAACTTCTCATATTACATTTTTGCGTTTAAATGTTTTGGGAAAACATGACCACTTTTAAAATAATTTTCGAAGAGTACCAAGAGCATTACATAAATGACAACCTTTGCAAACACAGCACTGTCATATGATTTTAGTAAGAAACTTCCATTTTATCGGGATATTTGGAGTAAATCATTTGTTTGCTCTTTTTGTTTCCCATGTTACCTGTATTCGTTGCTTATTCAACATATTCCTTTTATAGGCCGTGTTGTAGTACCACCACAATCAATTGATTTTTCTGTCATTTAACCCCATTATTCGTGCGTTCTCTATTGTATATCCTGGTAAAAGGTACTGCAAAATCATAAGTGCATCGGAAACTATACATTGTTCATGCGATTTTTTTTATTGTAAAGCTGTCTGATAAAAGTACTTCCGTTAAGTTTGGCAACAAAAGGTGGACAGAGGTATTTCTGCTACAAATTGTACCGACAGAGCAATATTTCTGACAGTGTTATTAATTATAATTGAATTCTGCTGAGAAAGTTTCTCCTTTTCCCATCTCATAAATTACAACAGTATTTGGTTGTTTCACCTTCATGTGCACTCAAACAACAATTTATTATGCACACATAACCAATTCAAAAACTTTCGCTGCACTTCCGCATTAACGAAGCCAGAATGAACTCGTGCTGACTATTAACATTTGATAAAAACACCTCCTGCATTCCGGAACTAGGATGCAAGGTAAACATGGGGACATGTATGGGTTAGGCAGTAGAAAGAATGACTGCCGGTGAAATAACTGCCACAGGTTATTGTAGAACTTCTGGAATTCTTCCTTCAGAGAGCTGTAGGTGCGTAAAAGAGATTTAACAAATCTGACAAAACCGGAAATACTCTAGAAAATATTCCCGCAAATATTTCCGACGTGAACTTTTCATCCCCTGTATGTTAACTTCGAAACTTAGCGACGGTAGTAGCACAAGTTACGTTGATACTGACTGGAGCTGTGTCTACGTTGATTTCAGAATACAATAGCACGAGGGTATCTGATTGCAGATAACATCCTGAGGCTGCGCTCTAAATTGAAGGTAGACTAGCAATAAGGCTATATTCGGTAAAAACAGCTTTGCTATTAGGTGCTTGAATTAATTCCCGCTGTTTTTGCCACACAAACACCTGTGTGTTGGCACAGAACGGTACAGGATAGTCTATTCAAAGTAGTGTCCGTTGGCAGCTACGACTCTTTTCCACCGTTGAGTTAACAAATGGATTCCGCGGTAAAAAAATGGAGGTTCTTTCGAGGCGAACCATTCATCGAGCCATTTTTGTATATCCGCGACAAAAAGGAAGTGCTGCTCTAAAAGGCCATGTTGTAGCGACCAGAACAAATGGAAGTCCGAGTGGAAAATGTCCGGGGAATAAAGCGGGTGGGGTAAGAAGTCCCAACCAAGCGCTTCCTAGAGTTCCTTCATGGATTTGGCGACTGAGGACTAGCGTTGTCGTGGAGAAGAATAACCTTCTCAAGTGGGATCCAGTTTCCGAGCACCTAGATCATTCCCATTGCCTTTAAACGTTTGCTAACCGTTGACTCATCGACCCGTAGTGTTCTCCTGACATGAATCCTCGTTCAATAAGGCCTCCAATGCACCATCTTCCAACTTTTTCGGCTGCCCAGGGCGTTCTTTGGCCTTCACGTCATATTCGTTGGCTTTATTGCGTCGGAACTACTCTCAGCATGTTGTTTCCGATAGGGCATGTTCCCCATAGGCCGGCACTAGCAAACGATGACTTTCCGCTGCAGATTTCCTGAGATGAAAGCAGAAGTGCAATGCTTCCCGCAAATGCTCCTTTTTTGGTACGAAACTCGTCATCGTGAATGCCATAAAAATTCATGTTCTGTGCCCTCCGATCGTGTGTCACACACTGCTTCGCCCAGATTAAGGACCGTACGTACGTGCGCAGGGAGGTGACGTGTGGCCCGGGTCACAGCGCACTGCTTCTGCGCTCTATTGGGAAACTGCGGGCATTAATTCATTCAACTGGTACTTTATCACGAAACATTCGAAATATCGATCTTAATCAGGGCCATAGAGGTTTCAACAACAATAAGGCAACGGAAATATGTGTGACTTGTGCACCACACTTGTAAGTGCATTCAAAAGTTGAAGTAGAGATTTTAGAAGCTCATGAAAGGGCTTTATTGCTTTTGGGAGTGTTAACTAATGTCACTTTTGCGTAGATGGTATTGATCTACACATGTCAATGTCTATCCATTTTCTTGAGCGCGATCTTTTCTTTCAACAAGGTAAAACTGAATTACATCGCTGCCGTTTCGGGGACGAGAGTACAGGTGCATTCCTATGACTTCCTCACACTTGAATGTTCAACACTTTGTCCAGTTCGTTGGGACTGAATAGAGTTAACCCATAGCTATCGACTTTTACCAGCAGGGGATTGATAATGGTCGACAATGGGGATGATGATGATGATTAGGAAATATCATCAACAGAGCAAAACTGTCAAATACAGTGCGTGATAGCATTTTTCACTTGCCACGAAATTGGTCATAGAATTTGGAGGTCAGGCTCTACTCTAAGGTGAACAAATTGTAAATTTCATTTGAAAGCTAAGCAATATCTAAAGATAGAAGGACTCCAAAACGGAGCAGAGGAGACGTAATGAACAAGTCCCTTTTATCATTTATGCGAAACATCACGGTTATTTTCCGTGATGAAGTGGAATCTGCGCTCATTAAGTTTATACCCTGCACGACGTACAAGATAAGGAAGAATGCGATGTCGGAATGTATCATCTACTCCAATTGGGCAATCTTGCATTTCTGAAGACCAATCAAATGTTCTGCACTGCTAACTAAATAAAACATATGATGAATTGTGCTTAATCAGTATGCAGCCGAAATTTACCCCTAGTTTATCAATTTATATAATAGATCAGTAGAAAATGAAGATGATTTCAAACATTCCAAATGCCCTATGCGCTCTTCCTATCACATTGTCTGTGTTTGGGAGCCAAGTACTTGAATTTGCGTCCAGGAGCGCACACTCGATCCAATAATATTGGTACCCCGGCATTTGTAGCCACCCCTATGTTTCCCACATTGTTATCCACATCCGTTAGCTTCTGATTTGTACCGTTTAGAAATGCGCTTGGATACCTTCGCTTCAGTGCGTTGCTAATTTTTTTCCGTTTCTTCCACTACTGTTATGCAGCTAATGGAATGGTGCTTAAGTCTTTGAGATTAATATACGTAATTACCCTCCGTTTCATATTTTCCATCGGCTACGTTTCTAAACTAGTTGTCAAGAATGATAACGTCGAGCTGTTAGGAAAGATCCTCTAGCTGTGCTAAAAAAACTATTAGTTCTTACTCATTGTTTACAAACAGATATATGCCACTGTTCATTGTCAACTTGCTAATGATCGGCATTCCTGCACACTAAAAAAATGGGTATTATCACCGCTTCCAACGCAAAGGTTAACTGAAGACAATTATTTCTTCTGTCAATAATTCGGTAGAAGTAGGTATCTTCAGAAAATTGCAATTTATGAACACAATGCTAAACATTAAAAAAAATGTTATTCAATTCATATACCGAAAAGTATAAAATATATGATATTCTTCTATTTACATTTAAGATTCAGGTGAAATATGTGGATGATTTCCGTGAATGAAAAATATGGAAAAAACTCCCGAATCTTTTTCTGGGTAGTATGTCTAACAACATCAAAATTTCTTTGTTAAGAAACCTTCCTTACTTTGACCACATTTTGTGAAATACTGATCTACTTCCACTTGAAACAAATCAATCCACATCTCTCCGAAGGTTGCGAGATGCAAACCAACAGGTAATTACGTATATTAATCTCAAAGACTTAAGCACCATTCCATTAGCTGCATCGGCTACGTTTCTAAACTAGTTGTCAAGAATGATAACGTCGAGCTGTTAGGAAAGATCCTCTAGCTGTGCTAAAAAAACTATTAGTTCTTACTCATTGTTTACAAACAGATATATGCCACTGTTCATTGTCAACTTGCTAATGATCGGCATTCCTGCACACTAAAAAAATGGGTATTATCACCGCTTCCAACGCAAAGGTTAACTGAAGACAATTATTTCTTCTGTCAATAATTCGGTAGAAGTAGGTATCTTCAGAAAATTGCAATTTATGAACACAATGCTAAACATTAAAAAAAATGTTATTCAATTCATATACCGAAAAGTATAAAATATATGATATTCTTCTATTTACATTTAAGATTCAGGTGAAATATGTGGATGATTTCCGTGAATGAAAAATATGGAAAAAACTCCCGAATCTTTTTCTGGGTAGTATGTCTAACAACATCAAAATTTCTTTGTTAAGAAACCTTCCTTACTTTGACCACATTTTGTGAAATACTGATCTACTTCCACTTGAAACAAATCAATCCACATCTCTCCGAAGGTTGCGAGATGCAAACCAACAGCAAAAAATGGCAATTCATGATTTTAAACGACATCCTTTATCTACGAGAACGGTGATTCTTGGTTCCATTAAATTCTCAATTCTGGAATTAAAACCTGGCAGCTTTTTTTTCTGTTATTCATTACCTTTTCTTTGTTGATGTATCTAGTCATATTTTCACCGAATTTTGACAAATCCTGCAATTTGACATAATTCAGAAAACATCAAATCTTCCTCAAAGGAAACTGTATAGCATTGAAGTTCAGCATATCTTTATGGCATTATTACTTTTCTCAATCATTTCTTTTTCTCCATTGGATCTGCTTGACTTGTCTGTTTTATACGGTTGTACGTTGTTCTGAAATTTGAGGGCCTTGGTGAAAAGTTATGCAGTGAAACATCCATAAACGGACACCACCGAACAACGGTAACTTAACCCCCGAGCAACAGCTAGTTTTGATTGGTACAGAACAGCTGCCTTACGATTAACATCAACGATAACCTCCAAACAATGAAACCTCTTTGCAGCGACCAACGGGCACCTTGTTTTTAGGGTTTCACTCAGTTCCTGTTGTACTTCGGCGAAGGAAAATTATGAATGCTACCGTGCCTGGAGCTCCATGCGTTAAATTACGACAAGTACAATGGGCTGCTTGAGTCAAAAGAAAGAAGTTAAGATTTAGTTATATGCAACGCGAACTCCAGCCCCTGTGTACGTTTTCCTTGCCTCATGAGAGTGGGGAGAGATTTTTATGGTGCGTGAAAAGTTTTCTGGTGGCGGTTGCATATCTTTGATTGGTTCCTGTGTGTTTTGTTACTACGTTTCAGCGCGAGCAGAAAGCTAACTTTGTAGTTTCATTTCATTGTGTAGCCTTTTCCTTTTTTTTTCTTTCCCATAGCGTACCCTAAACTTAACTTCCTAGTTTCATATTTCAAAAGGGAAGTTTGAGACTTCGGGTCCGACACCACTTTCCGAAAATCCTGTGCAACATGATATTATTTTAGAATGTCATATTCAGTTTAGAGACATTTGATGCCTGTTGTGGAATTTTAATTTTATTCTTCCCAATTTTCATAAACCTATGAACCAGCCCGCCCTTTTGGCAGCAATTATTTAACCGTTCGTGGAAGAACACCCGTATTTTCAAGAATGCACTTTTGCCGTTGTAGACCGTATCATTGCCGTTTTGTAAGAAAACCCCTATCTTCACTCGTTTAGTGCATATGAGAGAAAGACTGTTAAGTATATCTTCTTGATCGTCTTTTTATCACATCGACACACATACACACACACACACCTGTTATTGCTGATATGTAAGAAGGAACAAAATCCCCCTATCCTGAGAGTTGTGCAAAGTCGTTTTGAAAAAGGAAGAACGAAATCAATATTCATAGGGAAACTTAATAATTTAAAGTTAAAGTACTTCGAGAAACTTCAAAGTTTATACGATTTGTAGTAAATAAACATAGTGTTTCCTGAGAACAGAGCTCCAAGTTTATTTTCTAATTTTATACCAGAGAAAAACATTTTAAGGCGAGAGAGAGAAAGAGAGAGAGAGAGAGAGGTTTCAGACCCTAAAGAACTTTAATGTATAGAATACGAAGTTCTGGGAAAATCAAATATGCGTAATGTGCAATTCATATGAATTATTCTCGAATAGCATGAATTTGTCTATTCGTTTCTAATTTATAAAAACCTTCACAAAGAGAAGACAACTGTTAGCATTGCGAAGGAGATCTTTCCGTGGTTGATGCTAGGAGAAACAATTGCAGAAAAACCTTGAGGAAGTGGAAACAGGAATATAAGGCATTAAATATATAATCTTGGCACATTTCTTTCATCACACAGACACGGACACAGTTGTTCACGTTAATACATTGATAGGAACACCATTTACTCTTATGTGATATCCTTGATCCCCGTTTTAGAAGGAAAAGAATTCTATGTCTCCAGGAAACTCAGAATTCTAAAAATCCAAAACTTCCGCAGACATCTAAAGCTGTATCGTGCGTAGTTTTCCTTAAGAAATCTGAGTAATGTTTTAACTAAATGAAAAAAATGCATTTGCAATCCATAGCGATTAAAATAGCCAAAATGCTTTTCAGTTTACGACACTTTGTGTAGAAAATAAATGTGAAATCGATAACGAGAAACTGCATACCAATTACTTAGAAAATAGTATTACTATACTAATGATCTCCAATAATTCGGATCACTGGTATGGTAACACTATTTTCTAAAATAAATGGCACTGATCAAATGTAGTTGAAATTAATGCCAAAAAAGTGATAAGCGTTTTTACGAAGCAGCGGCATAAAACGATTTTCGACTGCTAAGAAATGTTCAAATATTACAGCATGTGAGGAGAAAACCAATGACAAAAACAAATTTGGGAAAAAAGATTTACGTTTTGAGAAAACCGGATCTGCAGCAGTGAGTAGAGAACAAATGCGCAAACTAATCATGATTCAAGCGGTATAAATCGTTGTGACTGCCGTGGTGGAGCATGCAGTGTGTTAAACATCATATTCCCGTAGTTTACGAAAAATGTCACAGCAATTGCATAAACCGTACACAACGGTGAGGAATATATTTGTGCTCTTTTAAAGGCAAGACTTCAAAGATATATTGAAGTTCTGTCTTTAAAAGAGCACCGATTCTATACAACTGTTTCATGGCGATAAGCAAACCAGAACGACATTAGCTCTCACATTTCTGGCACGCATAGATATGGTTGATTCACGATGCTAGACAATTTTGTAGAGTAACTAGGGCCATTCCTATCAGCACAGCGGTATTAACACTCAGAATTGCCGCATTTGGGTTAAGGATAACCTTCGTATGGGCCAAAAGATCCTATTGCGCTCGGCGAAACTTACAGTGTGGGGGTATTTTACGTCATCATTTATCAGCTGACTGTGTTTCGTTGAAGAAAATCGTTCGACTGGATGAGAGTCGTGCCATCAACCTCCACAGGAATCGGGGGTTTTTACCTACATCGTGCTTTTAATAGTGACCACATCTTTATTTTATCACACTTATGCATGATGAAGAACCTTCTCGTATTGCATCACTGGTACAGCAGCTGCTACAGTAAAATTTTACCAATAGCAGAATTATTTGTTTCACCATTCCCAAAGCCGGACTACATCTTCTGCGCTGAATTCAATTCCTGTGACCTTCGGTCTTTTGGAAATTTTAAGAGCTTGTTGATATGGGCTATGTTTCCGGTTTAGCAGTCCTGAGAGCGTAATAATGCAGCACGTGGAACCATTCTGTGAGGAACAGTTGTGTTCCACAGTGGCGAACGTCGCACAGCAAATGCAGTGTTTAGAACATCTGACCGGAGGACACATTCAACCATATATTTAACGTGTGCGGAATTATATGTTCACGATGTTTTCCGGTTAGGTATTTAGTGTTATATGTAACCATTCTACTTTGCCAAATGTGTAGTCATTTTATATTTTCTAATAGGTAGGGTGAATATTGACGTATGTAGTCGTGCATCGTGGAAGTGCGTTCCTCCGAACTGCGATGTCGGTACATTACTCTGAACATTTATTTTTGCACCGTCATCACACTTGTACATTTTTATACGGTTTCTTGTGATACCAGGAATATTGTGCGCCACATGTCCTCTGGTGGCACAATATTAAGCAATGTTTTTTCCATAAAATTGTAGGGCATGTTCGAACAAATATGAATGGGTTCTTTACCTTAGGTATTTCTCTACATAATTCCAAAACCTCCTATATAATTACCAACACAAAGAATATATTAACATTTCATTGACCTATTTGTATATGATACAATATTTTATAACGTTACATTTCCAAAACATTAGGTACTCCTTGTTTTCAGTAGTTTTCCTAAATCATTTATTTCATATAAAAATCTCTTCCTGATTTGAAGAGAGATCCTAAAATTACTGTCTTTAATTGCAGCATCTCTTACAGAAAGTTGCAGCGGAACGAAACGCTGCTGTATTTCTTTGAAATTGGGAATGTGCACTTCTGAGGCAGTGTAAAACATGTAGCGTTAATTTAGACATGGGGCCTAACACGTGATGAACTTTTTCGTTAGATTAAAAAGCTGACATCCACGTCTAAGATAAACTTTCTTGTAACAAAGTAAGATGGTTCCACCGTAACAAAATGCAAGGGTATGTCGTCAGTCCATATCGTTTCGTTATTTATGATATATGATATTACTAAGTATATTTGTTGAGAAAAGACACTCCTAAAATACTACTTTTCGGATCTGTCTTAAGTTTGAAGAGTTAGGTTTTAAAACAATACATTCGTTCTGCCATTCATCAAAGACAGTTTGACAAATGACGAAAAATGTAATATTGTATTTCTATTACTTCTGAAAAAGTATACGGGTGCATTAAAAGAGACATCGCGTACATTTTTTTTTCAAAACCCGTACTATCTACGTTGGCTTACCACCAAACTCCCCTAATAAGCAGAACATATATAATATTTTTATTATTTTCCGTTGCTTTTCTCTCCTTCCGGTATTAGTTTCGGCTTTCCTTAACCTTTTTTTGCTCAAAGAATTGCGAAAATATATTTTTAAAGAATTTTCTGAAAGTATTAATCCATAAGTTACATCCAAACACTTCGGTATTCAAATATTATTTCCTTTATTTACGTATGGAAAATTTTCAGTTAAGGAAACAAAAGTAATAAAATAATGGGATAATCATATGGTAGTTAGTACAGATGCAGACACTTTTAATTAGATCAATCAGGTTACAACTTATAGCTGCAACACCACCTCAATATTTCACTTAGAATATGTAGGAGAAAAGCCGGATTTTGGTATAGAAGCTACTTACCGATTTTGAATTTAATTTTCCGTGATATGCTTGCAATTGCTCGCTCACTGAACTAATCGTGTTCCGTGAGTTGAACAGGGTATTTTGTATAAGGCAGCGAGGAGTACTCTAAACAATCACAATGCACTCCAATTTTCAAAAAAACAGACAATATACTTGCTGTCATGTTGAGAGTTTACCGTTTGCAACCGACGTTTTTGTCTAATCCCATGGTATAAGAATTAACATACTGCGACCAAGCAGACACATTGACTTCATGTAACATTACAAACTGCGTATTAACATATTCATCTACGATTTTGTAGCTAAATATACGCGAACGTATCTAATGAAATTACAAGCATCTTATGAAACTTAGATTTCCTTAACGTCCACAGATTTCGAAGACAATTTTACAAAACATTCTCCAAAAATAATATAAAAGAAATGTACAGAGGTCCACCATAAAAAATAATGTCCTGTTTAGGAAACATAAAATTTCAAACACTTCAGGTGAATAATCGATATATATATATATTTTCTATTGAAGGTTTAACAACCACCGTGAGCTACTCAATGGGCTATAATCAGTCGCCCGTTCCTAATTTAGGGTCATTGGTTCCAGGGAAGTCAGAGAGCGAGTGCCGTAAGACAACCACAACATCCATGCCATACAGGGATACGAACCCGGACCGCTTTCGGACGAATGATCAGAAGGCATCGCTTAAATATTTATAGGCAACAATTTATCCTAGTTGTTTGAAACTTCGGAAGGATTTATTAAAATGCCAATTTTTCATACTGACATATGTGTTCAGCCTTTTATTATTACTTTGAACTTCTTTGGGTTGAAAGTTATGGATCGCATTTCATTTCTTCTAGTGTGTGCTAAATAAGCTAAAGCCTGTAGGAAAATGAACGAATAAAGGTCTACATAAAAGGAACGGCATTTTCCTTTCGAGATATTGTATAAACTTCTAAGCTACTTATTGTACATTGTGCATCTGCTAGATGTTTGTTAACATAAAATGATAGTAAGCATTGCTAATCATCTTTCAGGAGTGACACTTAATAGCTGCCCGATTCATCCGTTTTTGATGTCAAACTACTACAGCTAGAAGAATAGCACGACCCAATGCTTCAAGTAAAACCAAACAGAAATTATCGGTCTTTCCACGTTAATAACGGAGTCTCGGAAAAATTATCATCGGTCGCCACCGGGAATAGAACCCAGGACCTTCCAGTTACCCGCCAGTCATACTGCTAATGCACCACAGCGTCCTCGAATTCTCCAGACTCACATGTTATTAACTGCCGAACTACATGGCACGTTGCTTCATGGAGTCCCGCACTGTGCTGGGGATTCACTATAGATGAAAAGCAGCAACTGAACCAATAAGTAACTAGGAGGCTAATGGGCAATTAATTGAAACACTCGACGTCGATCAGGAACACCAAACAGAAATAATCGCTCTTCCCAAGTTAATAAGCGAGTCTCGGAAAATCGCTCATCGGCCGCCACCGGTAATCAAACCAAGGGTCTTCCAGTTACGTGCCGGACATGCTTCAAGTAATTTAATGCTTCAAAAAGAGGGTATATTAGAGCCATGTTGAGGTATTTCATCTAACCTGTTTTGCATCTGCGAGGATTTTCAGTGCGTTTCTCATCATTGGAGACTAAGAAGTCTTTAAATTTTATAAAAACGGTACAAAAGGTTCATGTTCCTGGAAAGCTGATCTTTGTAAAGACCAATTTTTCGTGGTACAGAGATAGGCGCTAAAATATGACTTGTTTATTAATATGCTGTAAAATCTAGATTTATGTGATCTGCAGCAACACATAACTAAATATGATTTTTAAATAGTTTAGTCTTCTTTTAAAAGGTGTCTCCAGTTTTTAAAACAGTGGTTAACATTTCAGCAAAAAGGAAAACCAAAACACAAACGCAACATTTCTGAATAAAAGCAATAGAACATCTTCTTGACTGCGGATTCCCTTTTTCAAATTGAAAGATGAAATCCGTTTCTGTTATGAACGCAGGTATTAGAATTTAATAACACAAATTAGACAGAGGCGATAAAATGATAATCTAATGTAAGAATTCCTGTTCCTTCAGCATGAAATATTTTATGTTTAATTTTTGCCTAGATAAATATCCAGCAGAATGATGACTTTTGTTTACAATGGAAACATTTTTTCTATCATGTGAAGACTCCAATGTCAAATTTGTTGTTTTCTTTATCCAAAAATCGCGACAAATGATTAGTATCAGATGTGTAACATTCAAAAAAGAGAAATTAGCATCCCCCAAATGTTTAACTTCCCTGAAAATTAAAGCATCGCTTGATGTGATCTATCACTCCACGCAGTATATTTTTAAGGAACATAATTACATTAGCACACAAAATAATTTTTACCTGAAGAATGAAGTAATTTCCTCTTGATTTTTTTTCGTTTTGGATAACATGACTACTCTTTTTCCTAACCCTGAGTTTAAAATATTGAAATTATTATTTTAAAGAGATAATACAGTATTCATTGGATTTGAAATTTCGGCAAGTGCTTTTAGAAAATGAGTTTTCCATTTGTGTTTATCTGCTACTGGAACTCTCCTGAACCCAATGGCATGTACAGAACTAGGCCACAAAAGCAACCACACAGCCGCATGAACAAAACCAAATAGCATTTACTGTACTAGGACATAAAAAGTATCGTGGTTAACAAAAGACTCGGAACAGAGAAAGAACCTGTTACAGAAATTGGATAATCCATCATTTCTTCTGTGCAATTTGCACCCATTTATTAAATTGTCAATTCATTATTTTTATAACATGCTTACTTTCAAGCTTCTCTGGTTTGCATTCACACCGATAAAAATCTCTGATAATAAAAACGGTAAATAATAAAATACATTTCTTACTTCTTTCCGCCCAAGCAATAACATGTCAATCTCATTCTTTTTTTCATTCCCATTTCATTCCATTTTCGACTCCGTGGTGTGCGGACGTGTTTTGGACTTGCTCCGTTTTTTGACAAGCTTCGGATTGGTAAATGTAATTTTGCTGGCTATATCACTTGAGCAGGGCTGCCTTTTAGAGCGTAAGTACCCTAGGAAAAAGGTTTCTTTTCAAAGGCTTACATTCCTAATTCTTATATTTTTCCTTTTACCTGCTAATTGTGCAGACACTGTCCGCAGTTAGTATTCACACTATAAAAACCTGGATTGAGTATTTCCAGTAACTTTCCTCTCAGATTCTCCTAATTCTTTTCTCATTCTGCCCACTTTGCTGTGCAGAGTAAGTCCGCAGCTGAGCTATTTATCTAAGCATCAATTTGGTTGTCCCAAGTACTTGAAGCAGCCAAAAGGAATTGTACTTATACAGAGACTCCGTTGCGAAAAATCCTTTTGAAAAAAAAGGGGACTCTTTTTCAGAGCCGCTGTCAGTAACAAAATATTCAAGCACGTTAATTTTCGTACTTATTTAGAGACACCGTTGTGAAAAATTATAAAATAAATAACGGCCCTTTAAGGGCCGAGCTTAGTAAAATAAATGTTTCAAAAAGGATACCAATCATACAATTTTGCTTTAAAATAACTTTCTTTGTGATAAATTAGATAGTGGAAAAAATCTATTCTCCACTTGTTTGATTAATAAAATACAGCCGATAACATTACAGTTAAACAATAACATTACACTTGTCATAACATCAAATTGACACAAGTAATAGAATAAATAATCTTACATATGAATCTAAATAAGAAGAATAATATACTTCACAATCATTATTTGTGATAGCTAAAAGTCAAGGTGTATCAAGTACTCTTCTTCACATGTGTGAATAAAAACTTTTACCTAACAAACCGATTACACTTCTTCAAACATGTGAATAAAATCTCTTTTTATTGAAATTTTTTGAAACTTTCTCAAAACAAATATTAAGCATATCCCCACACGTAGAATTATCATTAATTGTGGGGAAACAAATATTACTGATCTAGGTAAATGTTTAAGTACTTATGGCGAAATTCCGAAATTAAAAAGTGAAAATGTCTCTGGAACAATCATAATTCGCGATTAAGTACCTTGACCAATTGGGAAAAAACAGCACTCTGATTGGACGTTCACTTGTTTTTGACAGCAGACCGAGATTTTTCACTGAAACTTATGAAACTTTCTTGGCAGATTTCAAACTACTATAACAGAGAGTATTACTTGATATCTGCAATTTTACAGTACATATTCATTAATAAGTTACATTTTGCTAACTTGCAATAACATAATAACATTAACTGTGTAAAATAAAATATTTCGGTTAACATTCCAGCAAAACGATAACGTTACACTTGTCTTATCATCAATTAGACACAAGTATTTGAATTTTCTTTACACATATGAATCAAAATAAGAAGTAAGTTTTACATCACAATTAATAATTGTAATAGCTAAAAGTCAAAGTAAATCAAGTAATTTTCTTCACATGTGTGAATAAAAACTTTTTTACCTAACTAAACGATTACACTTCTTCACACGTGTTAATAAAAATCTATTTTTACTGAATTTTTTTGAAACTTTCTCAAAACAAATATTAAGCATATAAACACACGAAGAATTATTATTCATAGTGGGAAACAAATATTACTGATCTAAGTACATTTTTAAGTACTCGTGGGAAAATTCCAAAATTAAAAAGTGACAATGTTCCTGGACAAGTCATAATTCACGATTAAAAATTTGACCAATTGGGGAAAAAACAGCACTCTGATTGGACGATCACTTGTGTTTGTCAGCGAGCGACATTTTATCACTGAAACTTACAAAACTTGCTGAACATATTTCAAACTTCTATAACAGAGAGTTTACATTAATAGCTGCAATTTACATCACATATTTATATTAATAAGTTACATTTAGCTAGCTTACAATAATAATAACACTACTTACAAAATTTAAAAATATCGGTTAACGTTTTAGTAACATTACACTTTTAGTAACATTACACTTTAACATTACACTTTTCATAATATCAATCAGACACAAGTAATAGATTATTCTTTACACATGTGAATCTAAGTAAGAAATAAAATATACTTCATAAACTTTATTTGTGACAGCTAAAAGTCAAGGTAAATCAAGTACTCTTCTTCACATGTGTAAACAAAAGCTTTTTTACCTAACTAAATGATTACACTTCTTCACACGTGTGAATAAAAATTCAATATTTATTGAAATTTTTTGAAACTTTCTCAAAACAAATATTAAGCATATAAACACATGTAGAATTACTATCAATTGCGGGGAAACAAACAATTACTGATCTAAGTACAGTTTTAAGTACTTATGGTTAATATTCAATATTAAAAAATAACAATATCGCTGGACCAATCATAATGCGTATATAAAAAACTCAACCAATTAGAAAAAAACCTGTTCTCTGATTGGTTCAGTTTATTCATAAAACTGAATAATGTGCGAGCATTACCCCAGTTTTATCTAAGGATTGTTAAGTAAAACAGTACTTTCTGCACGTCTTAACATTCGGTTTGATTAGGTTTATGTCAACAAAGCGGAAAGACACCCTCAGATCGGGTAGAAACGCATAACATTAAATAACTAAAAATCAAATTTTAAAAAAATCGCTTCGAGGTGCACCAGATGTCTACAGGTACCTTCATAACAAATTTCTGTGTCTTTCGATCAAAGCGGAAAGACACATTCAGATCGGGTAACATTAAATAACTAAAATTAAATTTCAACAAAAAAAAAAATCGCTTCGAGGTGCACCAGAAGATGTCTACAGGTACCTTCATAACAAATTTCGTCATTCTAGGGCGCCTAATTCTATGTGAAATGTTACCGACAGACGCTTTCTTTACCGCTTTCACATGCAACCTGATCACACCCAACGCGAAGGCTCGAAGATAAGTAGTTCACGATGAGTTTGAGCCATTTCTTTTTTAGAATTTCGTTAAAACAACGTTCTATTTTCTAGCTCACACCGTCGTCACAGTATGATGACCTTCTGACGTATGACACTTTTGAATTAATAACGCAGATTGAAAAACAACTTTCTATTTTTTTCTAACAAAATATTGTAATAAATGTATTTACGAATGAAAATAGTCGTAACGGAATTCTAAAAAGAAAGGCCTAAAATTTATGGTGAACCACTTTCTGCACGCCTTAATGTTCGGTGTGATCAGGTGGATGTCAACAAAGCAGAAAGACACACTCAGATAGGGTAGAAACGCTTAACATTAAATAATCAAAAATCAAATTAAAATAAAAAAATCGCTTCCAGGTGTACCAGAAGAGGTCTACAGGTACATTCATAACAAATTCCGTCGCTCTAGGTCGCCTAATTCTATGTGAAATCCGACCAACAGACACACACACAGTCTGTTTTATATATAAAGAGATTATTGATATATTGAAAAAGAAAGATAGAAGCATTACAAAAAATGTTTAATAATCATTTGCAATGTTACTGGTAAGAGAAACCTAGCAGTTAAATTCGGGGAAATGTAGTTATGTTAATATTTAGAAGTAAGTAATTATTCATCTTCATGCTTGGTCGTCTTGCGTAAATACTCCAAAATCAGATTTTTCGCGCGCTTGATTATGAGTGAAGTGTTTGCTCTTGTTGGAAGCTTGTATTGTTAATTGAAATGCGCCGAAAGTGCCGTAGTCGTCGGATCGGTTATGTTCCTGCAGTTATATTTTATAGACTGTAATACTTTGGTTTGAGAAATATATTATAGTGCAA
Organism: Macrothele yani; assembly: GCA_039090855.1. Lineage (NCBI taxonomy): Eukaryota > Metazoa > Arthropoda > Arachnida > Araneae > Macrothelidae > Macrothele > Macrothele yani. The sequence continues at coordinate 52,005,132 of CM077033.1, forward strand.
AATGTTTAAATATATATTTATCGGATCTTTATTATTGTACCGTTGATAACTCCTTATAACTAGTTCGTGAGATGTAAAATAAAGATGCAGAACTACTTTGGGCAATATCCTAATACAAGCAACTTCGAAACCCACCGGGTAATGCACTGAAGTCTCGGTGCGTAGATCGAGGGCTGAGCCAGCAGGTTCCCTTTCTGACTATCGTTGATTCTAAGACCACTACGGGAAGCATCTTCAAATTGCGTTGGTAATTGTAACATGAGAAAACAGACAGTATTATAAAGCCATAATAAACAAATTCAAATCTGACTTGATACATCTGCAGAAAATCAGTTGCGCTCTATTACAGTGACATGATGTTTTTCTTCAATACCCTTGGACATGCACATCTGTTGTCTCTTAGTAGCTCGTGCCCTTTACAGCACATGAAGTTGTTACTTGGATTTTCTTCCGTCATATTTGCCATTTCTTCCCTATTATCTTTTGGGTTGCCCTGCTACTGTACCACCAACTACGTATATGTATGGATTGTTTACTTACTTACATTTCTTTTTCTGTAACCATTTAATTTCAGTCCTAAGAGACATGTTCCTATAATTCTTAGACTAAAGTGCACGTATCCATTTATTTATGGACCTCAGAAAAATGGATGTTACCCAAATTTCTGAAATAGTCACTGTTGCTCGAACTATTTCTGAACCGGGTGTTACATACTTTGAGCTTCATTCTAGGTGCTTTTATTAACTTATGAAAATTTTAATTTCAGAAGCAGCTTTATTTTTATTAGTTGCCAAACAGTTGTTATACTTGCTGTCAGGATAATTATACTTAATAACTCATATTGCATTAGCCCAGGGTCCATTGGGACTTCGTTTTACAAATTGAACTTTTCTTAAGCTTTAAAGCAAGATGTTTTACATTTCTATATCTCCTTTGTTTCAGAAGATAATTGTTGGCATCAGAAGACATGCATGCATTCACCTCTTGATTTTCCCATTTGGGTTCTCTATCGTTTTTCTGCTGCACAACTGCTTGGAACACGTACTTCAGTCTGGGAACTGCATTTGATAGTACAACTTGTTTTAAGTAGTTGTGCAGCAGCAAAACTAGTGAGACTCAAACTGAAAAAACCAAGGAGGTCGTGTATACTGTATAAAGCAGATGATACCAACGGCTATCTTCCTGAACTAAGGGAGACACCGAAATCTGATACCATTTGTTTTAAAGCTCAAGACAAGTGCTATCTGTACGATATGGTCGAAATGGATGCTGGTCTAACATCGAAAAAGGTATTTAATTTTATTATCGTGCATAAGGTAAACAGCATTTTTACTCACATGTACACTGAGGTCTTGTGCATTACTCCATCCATTAGCTATAACGACTCTATTACTGATTTTCTTTGGTCTGACGGTACGTTTTGCTGCTTCAGGCACGCCATTTGTCTTTCAATTTTTCACTACATCAAAACAGTCGACTTTGGTATGCTTAAACGCTTTTCGGTTTCTCTTATGGACAACCCACAAATATACCCAACAATCTTTCATTTTTCAAAGTCAGTTCTCTTCCGCCTCGACATTTTCACTCAACATCACTCTGCGTTATGATCGCAGTCAGCTGCAATCTTGTTTTTATACCGTTTGCAGATGTACCGCGCATCTTAACAACGCAGCGGATCCATTCATTTGCTTTTGAAGTGGTTCCGGTGATTTTGTCAATATATTGTGCATACATAAGATGTATGCTGCAGATTTTATGTATAAATTCGTTGTTAATAATAATACATGTGATAGTTGTATGTAGTATGCCTGCACTTCTGAGAGACTGCTAAAGTTTTTGCATTCGCAAGTCTTGTTATATCTGGTGACTCAAATCCTCTTCTGCTCACTTCCTCTGGTGTTTTCACAATGTTTGCTAAACATTAACAAGTAGCAAGATATAGTCCTAATTGCTCACACCATGAGAAAGAACAAGCTTTGTCTTTACAAACTTTCGTGTAGACATTCTTGTAACTGCACATTTTAATATTTCACACCCAACTAGTTATAGATCCTGTTGCATGGCAAAATTTTAGTAATCAAAGTGTACACAATGGAAACACAGCAATAACTGTGACATAAGTTGTTTTTTTTTATTGGAGGTTTAACGACTCCCGTGAGCAACTCAATGGGCTATAAGCAGTCGCCCGTCCCTAATTTAGGGTCACTGGCTCCAGGGAAGGGAGAGAGCCAGTGCCGTAAGACAAGCACAACATCCATGCCTCACCGAGATTCGAACCCGGACCCCGTTCGGACGAATGATCAGAGGCCATCGCTTAGACCACTGCGCCACCGGGGCGGCAAGTTTTTTTCGGGGAGCCGTTTTTTGAGCCGGGAATGACACTTTATATGGACGTAATGAAATCGTGATTATTGTACCTTTAAAATATTTCACACCCAACTAGTTAAAGATCATATTGCCCGGCAAAATTTTAGTATTCAAAGTGTACACAATGGAAACACAGCAATAACTGTGATATAAGGTTTTTTTCGGGGTGGCGTTTTTTGAGCCGGGTATGACACTTTCAATTGAAGCAATGAAATCCCGATTATTCCATTTGCTGCAGTTGCCTTTGCGCCTGCTTAACGAGAATCGAAACAGTTCTTACAAAGTGATTTTTCCATAGAACTTTTATTGAGTGGAAACATTAAATATATCATATTTTTTTTTCTCTGAAACACCGGAGAAACCAATTTTCGTAATTATCGGAGGGTTCTGCGACAAAAATAATAACAAACCAAAAATGTTTTTGCAAAGTGTAAATTTCTTTTATGTGAATAACACATTTATTCTCTTGTTTGCACTAGAGAACTATTATTGTGAAAGATATTTATGAGAGCAGTATTTTAGTATTAAAGTGGGATTTGAGACATAATGACAATTTGTGTTTAAGGTTTTGAGAAATATTTTTGATTAGGTTAGACTAACAAACATTGTTGAAGTGATCTTGAGAAAATTTTTTAGTTTAAAAAAGATCTTCGATCACGTAAGAGGAAATCTCTGTAGTAATAACGCGTTTTTAATTTTACAATATGCAAGTTTATTACATGTAGAAAAATTAAAATAGTACCACTAATCTATTAAGAAAAAAAATATTTATGTAAATGTTAAGTGTATTTAATTCCTGATGTCTTTGATTAAATGTTGTTTTTCGTGAGCTTAAGCTCACCCGTGCTTTAAATTCACAAACAAAAGAAACTACCAGTGCCAGATAATTGAAGGCATTTCTGCCATGTCAGTATTTCACGGTGTAACACTTCATGATTTGTACTAACCTTCAAGGCCAGTTCTCCGTAAGTAGCCATGCGAGAAATACGAAGATACAGTATTAAATTTCTGATTGTAAATTCCATAGACTTCTCAATCCAGTTAACTGTATTTTACCACGAACAGTCCTAATAAGGCGGTCCCACACTACATGGGAACGGACTTACTATAGTCGTTAAACCTCCAATCAAAAAAAAAAAAAAAAGATTAGCATCAACGTTTATTGAAGCTTAGCTTTCTGGCAATGTGAAAAAGTAAGAAAAATTGTCAGAAATAATTTCTTAACCCTGAAAAAAAAAATCCCGAATAACTTCACCAACACACTATCTCACGATAGTTATTTTTTGACTATTGAAAACTATCGACAGTGTTACACCTCAGCTTTTAGTCTCCTTCACAAAATGGAAACTATTGTTCCGTAATTTAAATAGGAAATTCCACAAGAGAAACAAAAGTTTGCAAAAGTAATTCTTTAAAAAAAGTTTTTTTTAAATTATAAACTACACGCCAATTAAATATTATTTTATTTAGTCTACACTTGGAAACTTGAATTTGAACAATGCTTTCCCATTAATATTTTGCTTAAAAATGTTAAATTTGCATTTTTTAATCACTATTAGGAACGTTATGATAACACAAACGAACAACAAGAGAATGCCGGAAGAAATGTGTTTCCATACTTCGGCAAGAAAATACAATGTTAAATATTTATTTCTTTTTTTTTTTCTCTTTTTCTTTGAATTTCATAGAAAGCACTAAAATATGTTTTTCAATTTCAAAAAACCGATTCACAGCGAATATTGTGCATCAAGGAATGCGCTCAAACAAAGCAAATAAAAAAAATAATTCTTTAGAATTTATTCAGATGTATTGCAAAACATTGGAACGTGAACTCAAATTTAAATAAATGTTTGCCTACGTTTCCAATAGGATTTATCTCTAATTTTTATTCAAAATAAAAGTATAAAAAAAAATCAAAATTTTATTTACTTTTTAACGGTTATAAATGGATTTTTTTAGTTTTCAACTGTTATAAACGGATATTATTTAGTTTTCAACGGTTAACAATCCATCAAACTGGGGCCTGACTCTGAACAAAAGAATGTGCATAGAAAGTTGTTAAGGTGCTGCTCTGCATATAAAGCGTCGGAAGAAAAAAGAAGCCATCAATTTATTCTACTTACAAAGAACTTACATGTTCATGATTGGTACGTAATCGCCCTGTGTAACACTAGCAGTAGTTTAGTGCTCATGCGCAATACTTTCTCTCATGGACTCATTAATAATCATGATCATAGCGCATGAACCCTTTGAGGTTTATGCTAAATTTTATCTGCTAGTACAACTAAAGTATTACCGGAAAACCTTTACCACAGATCCAGCGTTGAATAAGTTTTCTATTGTCATATCCTCATCTTACAGAGAAGATAGAATCTTCTAATACAGCAATTAGGTTTTAAAAGGATCAATAACATAACATATGGTCAAAACGTATATTGATTGTGCACACTTAAGGAATATAAATAAAATTAATAAAGACCTCGAACAAATAAACATAACTTCAGTTGATAAAACTATCTCTTTAAAGGAAAAAACTTTTTATTTTATAAAAATGCCTCAAATTTAAAAATATAAATCAGGTGCTTCTCACATTAAAAGCTGAGCAAGCAAATATCAATAGAAATTTGGGTTGGCAGAAATGGGATATACCTGGTTCTCCGAAAAGTGATTACTTCGTTATGTTACGACACATTATGTTATGCATACTAGAATTACACTCACGGACAACGAAATTTGGGCATTTAGAAGAAAGTATGCTACAACCACGAAACTTTGCAAATAGGTAGAGTGCGTGCTGGTATGCAAATGATCCACGTTTGGTGCAAGTGCGCATGATCACACACCCGGTTGTGGCGCTGCAAGGACGAACCGGCAGCCTTATAAACCGGCGTATAGTGGATGCTCAATGAAAGCGAAGAGCACCGGCCGACGCAAGCAAGAGTACACAGTGACAAGAATGCTGGGTAGATGACAGAGAAGAAGATTTACGCAACTTACAGACTTTGAGAGAGGCCTGATCATCGGGCTGAAAACAGCAGGGTGGACGGCGCGCCAAAGAGCCCTCCACGGGGACCGTTCTGGCCATACCGTCCGACTGTGATGTCGCAGTGGCAAGTTGACGGCTGTGCAACATGGCGAGCGGCTCCCGACGGAAGAGGATGACCGTTTGTAGAGATGATCGACGGATCGTGCGCCAAGCACGAACGGATTCCACGGGGACCCGGTCCGCTATACAGGCTCCTGTGTGCCCATGAACCATTTCCTTCCACCCCGCGGTAGAGAATATGCGATCCCAGCGACTCTTATGTGTACTGCCATTAACACCGGAAGACCGCCAGCTCCGTTTGCAGTGGTGCCAGGCCAGAATGAAGTGGAACGCCACAAATTTGGGACGTGTGGCATTTAGCGATTAGTGCCGCTTTTTTTGGGGACAGATGATCAGACGGGGACAGTGTGACGGACCCTGAGTCAACGGCATTATCCCGACATCGCTATCGAACGCCACACCTCCCCCGATGCAAGTAATATGGTATGGAGAGCCATTGCCTACGATAGCCGATCAGTTCTAGTAGTTAAACGTAGACCATTGGCGGGCCAGAGGTATATGGATGAGATCCTACGGCCCCATGTGTTCCCATTCCTTGGGCGACATTCTAGATGCGCTATACCAACAGGATAATGCCCGCCCACACACGGCTTGGGTTGCCCATGGGTGCCTACATCATATCCAGACATTTCCATGCCATGCCCGCTCCTCGGAAATGTTTCATAACGAGCATGAGTGGCACCAGTTGAAACGTCCACTGCCGCCGTGCCGCACTGTCGGGATTTGGAGAACAACATCCAACACGAGCAGTGGGCCAGTGTGCCAGAGGATAACATCAAGCGTCTGTTCGCATTCATGCCTGGCCGTATTGCAGCGTGTATCGCCGTGCGAGTCGATGCAACACCCTTTTGAAGGTGACGGACCTCGCGCCACAGATGTCTCTGTTATTGTCCTGCAGCTCTGTTTTTGTTACCATGTGTATCATTCATCTTTATAATCCGTCCATAACATTTCAGTTCAGTCCGATGCTTCCGGCATGGTGCGCACATTTCAATATTCCTGAGTGTATAAATACTAGCAACAGGAAACTCAGTTTGTCATTAATTGCAAAGTCTCTGAGTGCCGTACCCTTTGATTTTTATCCACTTACAGGAGAATAAAACACAAATTATAATTTAATAATTATTAAATCTATTGAACCACATATATAAATTATATTGAAATGCAGACCACAGTCGTGATCTAGATAACCGAACCGAAAAATGACTGCACCTGATTTCAAAAATAACTGTCCTGTGTTTAGAATTGCGTCATTGAACATAAAGTATTAAGTTTTATCCCTTCCATTCGATCAAGACAACAGTAGTAAGAGACTCCTCACACAGAAATCTTTCCTTCACTGAACAATATCTTCAATAGCATGGCGCTTCTTTCTTGAGCTACTACAGGAAGCATGTTTCTGTATAGGATGCTCTCTTCGAGGATTTGACATCGACTTACGGAAAAATATCTAACATTTTATGTTTGGCATCAAAAGCGTGCTAATGCAACCTAAGAAATTGCGATACTTTACCATCTCTCATTCCGTATCCACATATGGTAAAATTTGCTTAGCTTACTAGTTGTAGGAGGACTATTGATGCGAATTAATTGATGTATAACAGCAATTGTTAGTTTTTAAATGCTAGAAGTGTCTTAAAATGTACCACATATTGAAACAAATTATCAATTCGTTATTCCGTCGGTGGCATAGAATACTGTCGATCGAAGTAAAATCTTGTCTTAAAGTAACATATTATTTTGTCTGTGATTTTAATGTCTTATATTTCTTTTGATATGTAATACAAAATGAGATAGGGAGCTTTCGATACCTTATATTCCCAAAATAATCATTGTTATTTTGTGAATGGTGTGGAACACGTCCATACTCTCTTACGAACTTAAAAATAATCACGCAGTTGTTTTAAAAACGTATTTTTCAGCTTTTTCAAGCCTCCATGTGAATTGTTGTCTTTATGATAAACCAGTGTTTCCATGACAGTTATGCATTTAGAGCTGAGCATTTAATTTTAATTTCTTTTGCACAACATAATAAAATTATCATGCTGCATATTTCCTGGTAAATTGTATATTAAATAGATTTTTCCGAAGGTTCATTGTGTAGGCTTTTTATGGTGATCTGATGTGTTCAAGCGAGGCTGTTTTCCTTGTACCAGTAGTTAACCAGTTGATGTCGACTTCTGACGTGTGATGGTCAGTGGGAAGAGGGAATTTTTATATAGAAGATCCGTGTCTGTTAAATCTGACAACGGACCTCGTGATGGTACTTAAAGGCCGATTTTACAGCAGCATTTGGACATGAATGAAATTGATATCAGTGATGCGCAGTGTTTAGTGAAATAGTCTCCATCGCTTTATTTGTTTTAATTATTTGCACTGCTGTTTGTTGAAGATGTAACAGAAAAAAATGCGTGCCATTGGGTTGTAACTCGTCGAATGGTCACGCAAGGTCACGTGAGTTGGTGTGAATATTTGCAACTAAATTGCATTTGCAAATGATTTGTATTAGCTGCGTCCTCGCAGTTGCACCAAAGGTGTTATGAGAGCAGGACGCAGGGGGCTATTTGCTACAGTCGCTTCGCGTAAATTGCTGCAGTATGGTAGTTGTAGTCACTGAGTATGTCCCGCCGCAGCAGACGAGACAAGATTGTACCTCAGATGAACTTTGAGCAAGGCCGATGTGTTGGACTGTAAAAAGGTGGACTTTCCTTTCGCAACATCGTACCTCGTGCGTTCCGGTACACGAGAACAGTAATGCGACTACAGCGTCAGTGGGATGAGGAAGGTCTGACTTACCAATTGAGTGGTGTAGAGCCTAGTAATGGAAGATCGCACGATTGCATCAATATTTCCACAATATGGAATTGATGGAAGATCAGCGCTATGTCCTGAAGGTTGGCAAAGCACTTGAAGTCTGTATAGCTGCTCAGCTGACGCAGTGGTCTAAGCGATGGCTTCTGATCATTTATCTGTCCAAGATGGGTCCGAGTTCGAATCCCGGTGGAGCATGGATGCCGTATTTGTCTTACGGGACTGGCTCTCTCCCTTCCCTGGGTCAGTGACCTTAAATTAGGGACGGGCGACTGCTTATATTCTATTGAGTTGCTCACGGTGGTCGTTAAACACTCAATAAAATAAACTGTATAACATTGAGGTGGTTTTCAAGCTTAGACCGAATATGTTTGCTCCAGGGAAGCCCCGTCGGTCGTCGTTCGTTGCTTTATCTTCCCTTAAACGTAAACCATAAACGTTAGCAACTGTAATACGACCAAGTACGCAAATGGTGTTTTGATGAATGGCAGAGCACAGTGTTTTACAACGAGACAGGATTTCGTCTATTGATCCGCGATAATGAAATATTGACCCTCTATCACGACACGGAGGTGAAAGATTGATTGACACATGTATTATACAGCGTCATGCGGGTCCGACACCGTGTGTTCTAGAGTGACGTGCTGTCCGTATCCAATTTGCATTCCCGCTCTACAGAAAACGTTACCATAAAAAGGAACGTAGTGGAACTTGTGAAGGTTCAACTGCCTTCATATCTGCAGACGGTCCACGATACCATCTTTCTGAGATAATTTGAGACATGGCACCTAATTTGAAATATTCATGATTTCGTTTCCAGCACATAGCCCTGCTTTGACGCCCATTTTTTATAAGTTTACTACCTCTGTCAACATAAATGTACATCCTTATAAGCGAAAATTGTGTGCCAAATTTTCTCGTTGACATCTTTTCGACGGTTATTTAGAGGGAAAGACTTTTTGATAAACTACATTTGTATTCGATAGATGCTGCGACTACGCCATTTAGCGGGCAAAGTAGTGAATTGGAGAAAATGGGACTGATCTCCATTTTCACAGTTGACAGTTTCTGATGAAAAAGTTTTTTCCAGATCGAACAAATAATTCGAGAGATATGGTGTCCATTCCCTTACGGATGGAAGGATTTTGTAAAGAAAATGTCTTTCAAATTCCCTACTGTAAGATTTTAGAGAAGCCATCACGAAACACGAATGCGAATCGCTTTAAAGTTTCAAAAATGAAAAATATGTCACACTTTATGTTGTTCTTTGCTCATGAATATTTTAGTACTCTATTACCATGGGTCAAACTATATGAAAAATGTGCACTATTTAACTCAAAACAACCATTATGAGTATTTTTCTGTAAATTGTATTAACGCTTTGTTTAATGGTTCTCATGAATTTTCATTCCGTGAGCTCCACTCGCTCACACACGTTACAGACGCCGCAAAGATTCCAAATTCGGACTCGTACGAATTTCATTTGACTCAATTATCATAAAGTCAAATTAAAACTAATTTCTGAATCTTTAAATAACACTGTTTATAATTAAACATCTATTAACTGTTCTTCTAGAAGACTTTACTTGTCATCAATCCTCTGGTTTCCCAATAGGACAGCACGGCGTGCAGTCAAGTGCTTACGAATTTAATCTGGTGTCTTTTGTCTGATAAACGTTACGAATGCTTGTTCCTGTGCTCGTCTTATGTTACACAATTTATCTAGTGTTTTAATCATTAAAATGTTGAAAGGGAAATGAGAAAGTTGTTTTAACAATAGAACATTAATTAGATATAATAAAATATAGTAAACAAATGTAAATGTCACTTATCACTTGCAGCCTAATTAGGTATAAGCAAAATAACTCAACGGGGCATAATTAAAAACAAGCCCAAGGAAGATAAATTTGTTTTTAAGTGCAATACATGTGCTGGCGCTTCACAAAGAAATGACTCAAACATGCTACAAATGAACAACTACAAAATGCACTAATAAATTGAACCTTACAACAAATAGCTGAAGGAACACTATTATCAAGACCAGTGATTTTAACTAAGGCAATATATTTTTTGGAATAACACACGACCAGACATTTAAATTTTCTTCTGAATAATTAAAAATGATTTATAGTGAGGCCTGGTATGAGTGAGTTAGTAATTATGGCTGAAAAGCTCAGCTCGTGTACCACAGGAGCAAAATTATTTCGTGGTGTATAAACAAAACTTTTTAGGCAGAATGCTCATGCACTATTAAACATTTTACAGTGCTGGTGAAAAATAATCTTTTTGGCGAGCAATTCCAGCTGTCAAGTTAAAGTTTGTAGAACAAAAATGTGCTAAGGTATAACATAAGCACAAACAGAATAGCAATTCTGTGATGCTCAAATGCCTCAGGAGAAGACATGCAAGAACAAAAATTGAAAAGAAAACCGGATAGACGCCAGAGACGTCGATTTACGCAACTTACGGACTTTTAGAGAGGCATGATCACCGGGCTGTAACCGCAGGGTAGTCCGCGCGCCGCATAGCCCGCCTTGTGGATCGTTCTGACCATACCGTCGGACTGTGTTGGGAGCAGTGGACACGTGACGGCTCTGCCACACGGCGGAGTGGCTCCGAACGGACCAGGACGACCAACAGTAGAGTGGATCGCCGGATCTTGCGCCAGGCACAAACGGATCTCACGGGGGCCCGGTTCACTGTACATGGAGATGTAGCGGCTCCCTTGTGCACACGAACTATTTCCAGACGCCTTGTAGAAGCGAATCTGCGATTATAGTGTTCCTTTCGTGTGCTGGAATTAACACCGGAACATCGACGGTTCTGTTTGTAGTGGTGCCAGGCCAGAGAGACAAGGAACGCCACAGACTAGAGACGTGTGATGTTTAGAAAAGAGTACCGCTTCGTTTTGGGGGCAGATGATCATCGTGTCCGGGTGGGGAGGTTCCCGTGTCCACGGCACAATCTCAACCTTTCTATCAAGCGCCCCACCTCCCCCACTGCAGGAATAACGGTCTGCGGAGTCATAGCCTACGATAGCCGATCAGCTCTGGTAGTGGTGCGTGGATCAATGACGGGTCAGTGGTATGTGAATGAGATTCTATGGCCGAGATTCCAGGTGCGCTATACCAGCAGGATAATGTCCGCCCGCATGCCGCTCGGATTGCCAAAGACTGCCTGCGTCATGTCGGGAAGCATGTGTTGAATGAATATGAGAAATATTTATAATTTAATCGACTTTGAGAGAATCACTGTATTCGTAGGTGCAAACATATCGGTACAGAAAACCGTTTTGGATACGCAATACAATGACAACTGTAAAGAATGTGTATGAGGAGTGATGCATGAACAGACAAGCAGGTTTTGACAAATAAGTAGTTGACAATATTTCTGGTGGTAGGTTGTGGGGCACTGGTCAATGCTCGGGGGAATCGGCGGTTGGTGCTGGTTTTAACAGATACCCGACGAGCGCCAGCACAACGGAACAATCCAGAGAAAAACTTAGCATTGACGGTCCATCACACATAGAGCTAGCTAGCTAAAACAGCAGACGTCCTCTTAGTGTGCTGCTGTTCTCTGCCCAAAACAGAACAATTCTGTCACAGTAAGTAGGACAGATCCAAAACTATATAATGACTTTCCAGTCCCTTGAGGAATGAGAAAGTAAATATGAACATGGTACGATGTATCAGGTGTTAAGTTACTACACGCGGATGGAGGTTCAGAATATGATGGTAACTCGACGAATTGGTGGATGGCAACTACCTAAAGTATACTTCAGAAGCTTGTGGAAGCAATTTTTGGTCTGTTTTCATGGCGGAGTTTGAATTTCTCAGTTACTTTGTAAACGCATTTAGATGTCACGAGGTATCTAAATAGATATAACAATAATTATTATTATCGTGAACTTGGCACACCCATACATGTGCTTGGCGTTTCCTGACGCAACGAGATACTTTCTTCAGGCTGATACGCCTTGCCATACGGATAAAATCTTAACAGAATGGTCTCAATATTTCGACAGTGACTTCGGATTTCTTGAAATGACCCTCGCAGTCCCCAAATCACAACCCAATCGAACCCTGTTGGGTACCATTGAAACAGCCATTTGTGACATAGATTCTCCTCCAACACACATTCGGCAACTGATAGACGCCATTATTCTTGGCTGAACAGTTTTGTAGAACAATATGGGCACCTCTTTAAATTCATGCTATATTGAATCGTGGCTGCCTTGAACGGAAAAGGTGAGCCAACACGTTATGAGGTGTTGTTCTTAATAATTTTCTAAATTAGTATCTTATTATGTTTCTCGGAACCATTTCTGTGGGATTCAATATCCATGTTTCCTTTTGTAAGCTGTTCTTAGAACTGCACTGAAACATTTTCTTTTTCTTTTGCTGCCCTTAAACAGCGGCATCATTTGACATCCATTTCGGTATAACTCTGCTTCTAAACCACGTGCATAGCGCTGTTGTTGAAATCATTGTGCGCAGTGTTGGATGCGAACGTTGCTGACGGGTGTTAGAACCTCCGTTCTTCCGGCCATCTAGTCTGCCTCTTTTCTGGGGTTTCGGTGGACTCCACGGGTTCGGGGACGTGAATGCCTGGATGGTTTCCCATAAAGTTAGTAGCGGACAAACTTTCTCCTTGGACCCACTTCTCCCGGATGACCGGGTTTACCTGATGAATGTCGATGCTCTGGAAGTAAAATAAAAAAAGACTATTGTAATCTGATGCACCAGATACCTACGGGAAACTCCCCTATAGTTGTTGTTGATGATGATGATGATCTTCTTCTAAGTTTTGAATATGAAAAAAGTTCTTATGCCCAGATGGTGTTCGTGGAATGAAGTATTCATCTTCATCTTGTATTTATTTGTAGCCGTTGGTAATGCACATTTAATTAAAATGAGGCGTAAGTACACATTTTGGTTTTCAACATATTTTGTCCATATCTGTGCATCTACCATCATGCCTGAAAAAAGTTAACAGGTGCTGCTCATTACAGGAATATTTTACTCTTATTTACAGCAAGAAATAGCACAGAATTGTGCTGTAATATCTCAAACAACTTTATATTTTTTCTTTTAAGTGACCGAATTGAAAATTTCTGTTTGCAAGGAAGACCGTGGAATATCTTCCGAAATTAAACAAGGTTTGCGTAGAAAACCGTAACAATATCCTGTACATTGGCAAGAGATGCAATCCCACAAAAATTTTAAAATTATGGTTCTACAGACAGAGAAACGGCGCATAGATTATATACATTTTGGGGGGGCACTTGAAGGGCTTATATTTTGACGACTTACACCCGGATAATATATTTGCTACAATGAGGTTATTTCTTACCACAATTTTGTGAAAACATCATATTTATTGTAAACAATAGCCTAAAAAGCATTTTCCGCAGTTGTGTTCAGGATTAATAACCAGTAATGATGAAATACGAATTTTTAAATAACTTACTTTAATTAGTGTATTCCGATATCATAGAATTCCAAGAATGTCATTGATAAACTCCATTAAAATGCTGTAGAGTACTTTCGATTATTTCCGCGTTCAGAGACATAAACTTTTGGAAACCTAACAATTTTTTAAGACAAGGACTCTTTAGATACTTGAATACCAGCGAACAAGGAAAAAATGTAATTAAGGTTCCGACATCAATACTAAGGAAACACTAAATTGTTTCTAAAATGATTTATTAACTAAATCGAACTTTAAGATTTATCTTGATTTCTACAATATAAGATTCACATTAAGGGATTAATTCCCGTAAAAAAAAGAATTTGTGCTCCTAACGGTATCTATGTTTTCTATGTAACAAATATAATTTAATATTAAGACACAAAAATTCTGCTATAGTCTTTTACTCACGTATTAACAAACTTCCTATAGTTACAAATTTTGAAGATGACAATCCGATTTTTGGCGTAAATGTGACAAGGATGGTAAGTCAGATAATATCCGAAAACTTGAAAATTTTCATTGTCCTGGAGCGGGACTCGAACCCGCGTCTCCCAGAAAACGCCTAGGTATGCTAACCACTACACCACCCAGAACGACCAAGTTTCAAGTTTCCGATCAATTTGAATTTTCGAGTCCCGCTCCAGGACGATGAAAATTTTCAAGTTTTCGGATATTATCTGACTTACCATCCTTGTCACATTTACGACAACAATCGGATTGTCATCTTCAAAATTTGTATTATATGACGTAATCCCGTATTTCTTTCATGATTTCCTATAGTTATTCAGCCTTTACTGCTATCATAGTCACCACTCTTCTGGGAACATACCGCACAAAGTGTTTATCCTTAATCTCAAGAGTGAATGAACGCACCGTTAAAGAAAATCAGATAGAGTTAGTGTTTTCGGCTCTAGATCTATCATATAAGAATCCTTTTCTAATATTTCAAACTTTTTGTGAGACGAACTCCAATTTAAGGATATATTGCTGGTACTTCCTAAATACAGGTGTCCCTTGAATTCATTTCAAACGTTTTTGTTTCAAAAAATTGTAGTGTCATTTTGAAATAAATTCAGAGTGTACCCTTATATCTTAATAAGAATTAAGCTATTTAAAAACCCGATTACGTAAGGTCTTCTAAATAGGAATTAAGTACTGATCTGCAACATAACAAAATAAAAGCGTTGTTGCCTCTAATGTCCGAACCCAGTTTCAGTGAAAGAATTAGTTTTTGAGGAATTCCTCCCCTATCCTCTGACCGCACAGGAAATCACTCCGGTATTTTGTAATACTGTGGTTTAAGGTAATTCTACCCTCAGATATATTCGTTTTAATCAACATGAGTTAAAAGATATGGTTTATAAATAATTATAAATGAATCTTTGTAAAACTTTAGCTTGGTGCAATCTCTACGCATACGCCATCAGAATTGTTACATTTATCCTTTTCACAAAATTTCCCATCGCCTTACACAAAAACGAGCGATTCCTTTTCGTAAATCCGAGACTATTCTATACATTTAAGTTAAATAATAAATGTAAACAGTCTTTATAGTAGCAGTTCCAACGGGATGCACCTAGAATATCTGGTGATATTTATGAAATAACAGGTACTTGGGAGTATTTCTGGGATTCAATGTTTCTAGAAATACCGGTATCCAGTATTCACCTGTAATTCAATGTTTTAGCTTCAGTTGACAAACTGCCCTAGAATAATAGCAGCTGAATGAATTCCCCGGTAGACAACAATTATTAACTGTTCCTCGTGATATTTTTTAAAATGTGCGTTCGGGCGTGCAAAAGAAACGCGTAGGTATTTTGGAGTTCCGGTTGGCTTCGGCTAATGTTTACATTTTTAAGCCAGAAATGAAGAAATGCCGTATCAACGATACGGTGAAGATACTTCTACCCAAATTAACACCGTAATGCAAAACAATGGTTTGTATGAAGCTTACGATAGCCATAGGCGATAACTTTATAATTAAAAAGGAATATAGGGCAATTTTGGTGGGTTTCTTCACCATTCTGAGTAGCACGATTCCTTGCATAAACATACTGTAGTGATTGTGTGTTTGCGTAGATCGCCAATTAAAACTAACCGTTATTATTGTGTTAGCATGTTAAAATATAATTAGAATGATATATATGTGCAGCAACACATCACTTAAAATTCAAAGGCGGAGATAGTGGGCGTGTTAATAAAATTCTAAAGACTGCAAGAATTCGGATTCAAAATAAATGTGGTATGTTCACTTTGCTGATTCAATGACTTCAAAAATTTATGTGTTTCTGTTTCTTTTTTTGGGACGATTGATTGATCAATATTTGGTTGTCAAGAGATTAAGGTGCATCCCTTTTTTTGCGGAACTATTCAATTATCTGTCTGTCTGTGTTTCCACAAATGAAAAGCGTGAAATTCAGTGTCAATAATATTTACACGAAGGGCCGATCACAATCTGAACCAACGTTTTCTCAAAACAGAAGAAAACTCTGGTTTTCGATCTCATTGAGGGAATAATTTCATCTCATTGAGAATGATTTTCATCTCATTGAGAATAATTTCATCTCAAATATAATTTAAGATTCTTGCCACGGTCAAACATTATGGCTGTGATCTTGAGTGTTCAATATACTAACAAATTGACTTCCTAAAGAAGTTACTAAAGTGTTTTTCTGTAAGAACACAGATTACATAGTGAGACTGTGAAGATTGTTAATCGTGTAGAGTAGCACCTTGTATTTAAAAGACCTACGTCAATAGAAATTAGTTGAAATGCGTTTTAATACAAATA
The DNA here is from genome assembly GCA_039090855.1 of Macrothele yani. Taxonomy (NCBI): domain Eukaryota; kingdom Metazoa; phylum Arthropoda; class Arachnida; order Araneae; family Macrothelidae; genus Macrothele; species Macrothele yani. Next base: position 52,021,679 of record CM077033.1, read on the forward strand.
CAGCAGCAAACATGTGTAGCGCAAGTAAAGTTTTTTCAAAATAGATATATATAAAATTTATAAAGTGACTTTGTAAATAGAAACTGTGAAACGTTATTTCGTAAAGTCAAGTATATGCTAAATAAACGTTTAGAAACGATGATAATCGGTTCAGTAGTGTGAGTTCACATTGCAAGCCAAAAACGTGAAAATTCATCCAAAATTCGTAGTATACGTATTATCCTTGCTTCAAAGTGAATTTTATATCTAACAAGTATGCTCTTCTTCACAAAGCTAGTAAAAAAACTGAGTATTTGTCAAACATTTTGACAGAGACAAGAATACAAAAGAGAACGGGCTAGGAAGACACAGAACTGAAATCTTGAATAACTTGCTGCAGTTCCTGTTACACTATCGCCCTGCCCGTGGTTGACAGTGTTGTCGCAGTGCTCCAAGCCGATTACTTTTGACTATTTTATCCGGAGATGGATCCGGGTTCAATGTTCCACCGATGAGGAATAGATACTTTGCTTGCTTTCGATAAAGCTGCCTCTCTTTCCTTCTTTGGAACCAGTGGCTTTAAATTGTATAGATTTGGGCGACTGAAGTTATTGCACTGTAATGAGTTGGCTTTGCAGTTGTAGTTAAACCTCCAGTGAAAAACCAGAAAATTATCTGTCTCTCACATGACGCCACAAAACATTTTTTATCCGGTGGCAAGAGCTGGTAAAGATAAAGAAGAGATGACTATATCCCGCGAACCCGGAGGAGTGCGTGATTATTTGTAACATAAAATATTGTTATAATGTGGATGGAAATAAGTGCAAATTCAGCTTTAATTTCTGATTACTCGTATACAACATGATGCCAAATTATGTATTTTACTTATGCCTGCACGGAGTCAGCGTTACATCCGACCAGCGCAGTAAACAGTGTGGATGAAAGTGTACGAAACAAAGGAAAGTGTCATAGCAGCAAATGTCAATATTATGTATATCTAAAGCCAAAGCTAGAAAAGCATGGCATCTGTTCTTCAAATTTATAAATCGTTGAATATAAAAAAAAACAATCATTTTAACTAAAATTTTGCCCGAATGACGAAACATCCACAGCAAATCATTATTAACATTCTAATAGCAATCATTACTCGCGGCATTGTCACTACGTACGAGATTACTGCCGACGCATTGAGACAGTTTTCGAAAAGCAACTCACTGCAAAAGGTTCATAACCACATGCGAAGCTGAAGTTAGCGCAATATAAGAAAGAAAACGTGATTTAATCTTGTTTAAAAAAAGGCATGATAATCAGTCCCCAGGAGAGCAAAAAGCAAAGCGTCCAGGAAACGGTAAAATCTTCATGGTGATTCCACGAACAACTGTATCGAGGGTGGTATAATGGTTGGCGCACAGAACAAAAAAAGGCGGTAGCGAACTTCCTGGCGAGGAAGCGGCTGGATTGATATTCTAAGGAAACTACCAATGAGGAGTATTGTACGTGAGGTAACAACTCGAAGTAAGTCGTGTCAAATAATCATGCTGTAAAACAGAGGAATTAAGATCAGAATTTCAGCATACTACCTGTCAGCTAAAAATTGGGGTATATAAAGTGCTATAGCGGCGGTCCTCTGTTTCCTGTACCAATCGCATTTGTACAAGTCGACTAATTCTATATGTTGTGGGTATGAAAGCTTCAAATGTGCTTATCTTTGAAAACTGGAAAACGTGCAACTCGTCCCAATGCATCAATATTTCTATAAACAAGCACATCGGTAGGAGGGATCAGATTGATAAGCATCCATAGCACAAATGGATCACCCAGTTTTCTTTGCAGTATTAATCTGTATAAGCGGAATAGGAGGTAATGTGATGGTCTGGCATCTGGTTTCCATGGCAGGCAATGGATATCTTAACACTTCTAATACATCATTTGGAAGCCACGCTGTATCCTTAACAACACTGAAGTCCAGGAACAGACGTATACATTTGAATGCTGTTCTTGTGATTTAGAGCCGCTATTTCTGGGCAGTGTATTTATGGATCATACCCTCAAGACACGCATCTATATCCAGTGGTTCCAGGAGCGCGATAGTCAACCTCTTGTGTCCTCAAATGGGAACACAATAACAACTATATGTTATCCCACTTGAACATGTTTTGAATAATGCTGAGAGAGAGAGATCCACTTCGTAACTGAGATCCTCCTTGAACTGAACGTTAAGCTGCGCAATTTGCGGACTCCGAAAATTTACTCCCGCTTGTTAAAACATACTTGCAGAACAAAATCAAAGTGTTATGGAACCCGTGCTACATCAAATCGATGCTGCTTTGATGGCCAAGGGCATTCGAGCTCGCTGTTAGTTAGGTGTCTTTAATAAGTTATTATTTCACGTTATATCGTTGTATATCTGTTAAATAAGTGCTTAATCAGTGTTACTCAATATAAACAGATATTGAAGATCCGATTTTTGGCGTAAGTGTTATGGAAGCGATGGTAAGTCAGATAATATCCGAAAACAGATAATATCCGAAAACTTTCTTTCGTGCATTTATTTGTTTCTCCGGGCAAACACGGGGATAAGATTCTAAACCTCCAGATTCGCCAAACATGAATGCCATGGCTGTTGCTTCTACTAGCGAATCCTTTTGATGGTTATATTCAAATTGATCGGAAACTTGAAACTTGGTCATTCTGGGTGGTGTAGTGGTTAGCATACCCAGGCGTTTTCTGGGAGATGCGGCTTCGAGTCCTGTGGTTCCAGGACGATGAAAAAATCAAGTTTTTCGGATATTATCTGACTCTACCATCCCCTTGCAGCTCGTACATTTACGCCTGTAAAATCGGATTGTTATCTTCAAAATTTGTATTATATGGTGTAATCCCATATTTTCGCTTGCATGATTACTTCAATATTTTTTTCCAAATACTTTCAGTAATTCCTTTTTTTATAAAATCATACATATTAGGAAGGCAAACAGCCATGTTTGCTTAATTTGGAAAAATATTAATACAGAATGTAAAACGCTTTTTCAAGAGCATAAGGTGAAAGGCATAACTTGGTGAGCAGTATATACAGTGAAGCGTTCGATCTGCGATTTAATTAAAAAATGGGATTAAATTTTTAAACGTGAGACACATTAGTTTATGCTGCTGCTGAATAAATCTTGAACATAAATTCTATCCTTAATTACATAACGGGAAAGTATTGTGTACGTTCGAGACTTTATGAACTTGATCTATGACATCAACTGCTTAAATATTCATTTCGTAAAGAAATAATTTTAAATTTCTTTATGTACGTATACTAAAAATGATATCATTTTTGGGCTCGACATCAATATTATGCACACCCTATCCTGTTTCTAATGTCTTAAAACAAAGCACGAATGGACTATCTTACACTTCAGTAAATAATGGAGCAATAATTTTTGTTGGATTCCTAACAAAACATGCGCTGGGATGTTAACTTATTAGAGAACATCCAATGACAGTCATCCACGTGTCATTACTAAAACAAGTAGCCAATTGTATTGCTGTTGTGCAAGGAAACAATTGGTCGATATTTGTGGCACAACGGTGCAGTCATGCAAAGATGTCAACGTGGTAACAGATGAACGCTTTAATTTTGTCAAGTACACGAGCATTTACAGCAGCGTTATAGAAAGGAGAAGTTTTGGATAGTCAGCTCACCACACAATATGGTGGGTGAAGATATAACAGTAGACGTCTTCTTCTTATGTACCTCGTCTCTGCAAAAAACGGAAGAAATTCCCAACAACCCGATTATGTGTACTAAAACAGACTAGATAGACACTCTATGCGTTCTTGGTGAACCAGAAATATCAGGTAAGGACAATACAAAAAGGTCGATAGTTCAAATAAACCGCGTTTTAATTTAGCACGACTCTGAATGGACGCTTACCACAATACAAAGGCAAAAACAACCCCGAATCCATGGATCCCAGCTGCCAAAAAACAACTGTACTAGCTTGATTGATGAAGTGGAAATAAGTAGTCTTGGACCTGTTTTTCTTTTGGCGGAAATTTGGTTCTTTCTAATACCTCTGGTGAAACACTGTGTGCTAAATGGTTACGTAACATTTGTTTTTAACCAGACACACTTTCAAAGCACGTCCATGGTGTTTCCGAAAAGCAGCTTCTTAGGGAAATATAAACGCATGTTGTTAGGAAGGTCATTATAATGGCTAAGGTTTTGTTCTGCTGTGTAAGTTCCACATTCTTTCTCGATGTCCACTAGAAAATAAATATCTGCTAAACAAGGTTTTCGTTTCTCGCTAAAACATTTTTGTTCCCGCACCTAAAACCCATTATTACTTTACATACACAACCGTTTTTCCTTAGTGTTCTCCTCGAATGATTTTGTAGATGTTTTTGCCTATATTGCATATTTTAGAAAGAAGTGAAAGTGTATTATTTTAAATGTGAAAAATGAGTTTTAAGGGATTTTTTTACAGATTTCGTTTCACTGAGCTTCTCTGTAGTGACATTACTTTGTTTAGCAGGGAATAAATTAATATAATAAACTCATAATTCAGGTTTGCGTATATGATAGTTTAAAATCTCCTTAAAAATGTACTTAGGTAGAGAAAAGCAATTTTTTTGAAAGATTTTTCAAGATAATGCTTCACTGTCAATATATACAACGTATTACACCAGAACTTAGAAAAGATGGCGTCACAAGCGACGTTGAATGAAGTTTAAAACTTAATGGGAAAACATTTTCATGTTGCCTAAATATTTTAAATTTTGCGATTCAGTGTCTTGAGCATTTTGCATACACTTTCGTACCATCCAAGGGAAACTATTTATTAAAACTTCTTTTCGTAGAAGTGTACGTGGCTGCAAATGTTGTAGTTGAACAATGTGTCACGGAATCGTAAAAATGTATCCTGAAAGAAGCACTGTCAGATGCATCTGGCTTTTAGAGAAGTTATTTATGACATGTGAAAATACAGCAGTATTCTATAAATCAGAAAATGGAATTAAACTGGGTCCGTTTACTAATCAAAGTGCTGAAACGACAACCTGCCATAATCCATGAGAAATCTGTCACAACATCAGGTTAAATCTGTCATTCACAAAGAAATCCGTATTTGTAAAACCAAAAAGTAAAAATCTCCCGATAAAATAAATACACATTTTCAATCAAAGAAGAAAAATTTTTCTGACAGGGAAGTTTGAGGTGGACCAGTAAATATACCATTTTCGCACCTACAAATGATAAAAAAGGAAAGCGTAAAGTAAAGATATGGATTATAAGAAGTAGAAAGGTCGTCTTACATTGGTTTTCTAATGAAAACCAATTTCTTAGGAGAGAGAATTTAAACAGTCCGAGAAAGCTAAATATGTAAGAAGCTTCATTGTGGAGTTCAAATAAACGGCAAAGATCATTTCCCCGTGACAACCACAGAACTTCTGTGTGAAGCAACAACCCCTTAACGCAAGCTATCCATTTCTTCACATCGTCGAAGCTTCAGGTCTTCGGGTTTTTGATGAAATTAACCATTTGTAGCAATTTCATCCACAACTTTTTTCAAATCACTGGGGATGAAATTTAGCTAACGGCCCCTTCACGCTTTGTGAAACCCCATAATGACTCGAACTTTATATTCTAGTAAATATAACACCTCTACTAGTGATCTATACTAGATAAACCAATGCTCGATTTTATCATCCATTCCAGGAATATTAGAACATGGGGGAATCACATATACATTTTACTCATCCATTCCCGGGGCATTGGTTCTATACCATGCAGCAAAACACTGGGAGTGAGACTATTGGACCCGTAAGTACGCCGTACGTTCCTACATGTGTTCAACAACATTAGCTCTCGAATCTGTAGCGAGGGCTGAACATACACCCAATTGAAAACAATCCAAAAGAGTTGATGTCAGGTCCAAATAAAGCTATCCTGCTCTTTGCGGAAAGCTCTTTGCATTTACAGACACTCATCAATTAATTCCTTAAACGAGAACTACCCAGTGTCTTCATTCCGGCTCCGTATGGTTTCTCACTTATGATGTAAACAGTTCGGCGAGGATGGTGATGACGTGCAAACTGCGTAATGGTTTGTAAACTATAATCTGTCAGTTTTTTACGTTAATGGCAACGATTAAACACCCAGGTTTGCAATTTATTATGGTTGATATGTGAATCACATCTTCGTGCTTGTCTTCGTAGTTGTGCTCTTCGGCCTGAGAATGGGGTCACAGTGAACCCAAAAAAGATCTTTGCCATCTGTTATTTTTAACTTAACCTCCTTGTTTTGAGCGGGTAAACAAAGTTCAGCTTTTATTCGCAAAACTTTTGAGTTTTTGTAATCGCGCTAAGACAGCGAGGCGATGTATATAGTGGTACATTCAGCACGAATGTTCAATTCTCATATTTACAAGCACTTGGAGCTATATATATCGTGCAGGTATCAGAATGCAGCAGATGCATATCATAACGCTGTGTAACGCAGAATTCTTTTCAGGATAGTTATTATTTCCCTCGATTGCTTATACCAAGTGACATACTGATATTTAAAAAAATCATTTCTTGCCATTGTGGGAAATAGAAAAATCTGTTGATGAGTTTGTTCTACATAAATTAGAAAAAAAGACATATGAATCCAAATGGAACTTTCATTTGTAGTTCCGTAATTCAAAAATGAACAGAGCAGATTTAAAAGTGAATAACTTTTAAAGGATTTACGACTAAACTCTGAACCTGCTTCGCTTCAAGAATCAGCCTCAAATATAGTCTGGTATCACAATGTTGATCGTTATACAGTTCTTGTTGCTGCATGTTCAAAGTCCAGTACATTCTGGTGGAAAGCGCACGCTTCCTTTATCCCTGAATATAGGCGTCCATCATCTTTCTCTTGAATTTATTTAGAGGAGCATCAAGGATAAAGGCGCTTATGCGGGAAAACTGGCACAGAGATTTTCCTGTAGATCTTCACCAGAGTTTCCAACCAGCTCCACTTAGTTTTTCGGCATTGTGATTTTCAAGAAGCCCAGAGGACCGGTACAAAGCTAGTCCAAGCTGCTTTCTCCCTTGAAGTGAGCATTTTTGGGAATTCCTTCCACAAGCTTGAGGATTCTCTTTATGTGTTTTCGGATGAATAAGCAACCGGATTTTGACCCACGCCTCAGGCAAATTTGGGAAGAAGTCTTGAAAGTACTTAGGAAACTGCAGACCTTCTTTATCCGCATAATGTGATAAATTGTCTCCGTAAAGCTCTAATTTGATACGTGCAGGTGGAATCAGCACCTTCGACAGTCCAACGAAGAGTAGCTCTCCATATATTACTCTGTTCTTCCCTTAAAGTGAACGGGACGTCCTCTGTCGTTAGTCTTAATCTATGTGGTAGTGCGCTTTGGTGTCCCAAAGGAAAAGACAAGAAAAGTTGGCAAAACTACGGGCGTATGGAGGACCCTCCATCAGGAATGACACCCTTTTAGTCTCCGAATGACCCTTCCAGCTGTACTTCATCATACTAGAAGGCGTCTATAAAGACTCTACTTTGTGGCTGTGGTGATCCTCTCTGAGATACATCTTTATAAGACTGGAGAAAAAAGAGGGAAGATTCGGGTTCTCGATTTTTGGCAATTGTGAAACATACAATATCGTAAATGTGAAATACATTTATCCTAAGCAGGTACGCTTCATTATGAAGTATGTCTATTCAATGCATTCAGTGGCTTGGAACGTCTGCATGGAACATCTTACTAAACTCCTCACATTTCTCATGTATCAAAGCTAAAATGGTAAAAACTCCCTTTATAATTTTCATTTTTTTTTGTAAAGAACACACTGCACTGACATGTGTAGCATGTATTTCTGGGTTTTCTAGAGCGACAGCACATGTTAGCGGGAGTATTCAAATAGCGTGAAAGCCTGAAAGCGTTTCTTGTACTTGAAATGGGATTTTAGTGCGGATGGCTGTAGCAAATATTCTTCCATTGGGATAACCATTGTCAGTTTTGCAGGCGCTTGCAGTGCCACATATCTCCTAGTGCCACAGAATAACGGAAACAGACCTAGAATGAGACTCTCATGCAGCCCGGAGTTTTACAGTGTTTCTTCACGATATGCTGTTCCTTCCTCAAAACTCCACAAAGCGTTATGAACTCCTTTGGTTGCTTATTGCTGGTCCAGAATTTTTTTAAACGCTATCTGGCACCGTGATTTATCCAGAACTCTTAGAAGTCAGTCAGTATCTACCAGACAAATTGTTATGTATCCAGGACTTGCCATGGTAGGCCACTCATAAGAGCAGGTAGGGAAAAGCAGAACAAAGCCGCATCTATTTCGAAATAGATGCGACTTTAAAACAAAATTAAAACATGTAAAACCAGTGCCGTATAGTAAATGTAGGTGTCGGCATTGATTATTACTTCCTTTTCTGGTGCTTTAAACTTTGCCGCAGCAAGAGCAAGTGGTAGCTCTTTTGCTGAAATTTTTACTTCTTTCAGTACCGTCTCGCACTATGTGTAGTTCGTAGCGCAACCCTCTTGCTGTTTTTTTTTTTGGTGCTCTTCCACGTTTGCATCTAAAACAGTTGTTTACCTCGCCAGTGTGGAAGAGTATGGAATCCTATTGCTCTCTTCCTCTGGGGTGAGTTACTGTGCTGATGGGCGGAAGGAAGTCAGTGACTATTGGGATTTCTTTTCGTCGTTGTTCTATATGTTGCAAAATTGGTTAGGTCAAACATTTTAGGTAGGTTGCTAGTAATTTCCCTCTTCAATTTATTAGGTCTTGTTTTAACGTCTATTGCTTCCAGGAGGAGAACTCTAAGCTCACTGTCTGAAATTTTTCATTTTTCTGGTGCATAGAGACATTCTGCTTGCCGCCGACTATTACTGAGTCTGCTTTTCATTTCATTTTATGTTTTTATAATTTTTAATTGGTATTTCATTAGGCTTTTCTTACGAAAGGGTGCAGAAAGCCCAATTACTTCAATTTTCAATATTTTAATTTAAAAATGAAATAAAACAATACCAACGTTTACCATAATCATAAGGTGTATTATATATTCGACTGTAGTTTCTGATTCAGAGGAAATATTGTTCCCATCTCAGAAATATGAAAGATATTCTTAAAGGAATAAATAAAAAGTTCTAATCTGGTTGTGTTTCGTTCCATAGAATTTTCGTTACAGGGTTATGTACAGCTCTGTCTTTTGAATTGCGATCCCATCATAAAAGAAAATGAAGAAAATATAAATCTGTTTCAATTTCAGATAATATTGTTCCTATACTCCAGAAGTATGAAAGGTATTCTTAAAGGAATACATAAAAAGTTTCCCACCTTTTTTTCTCAGGACTTTAGTAGGTAAACGGAATTTTGACTTCCCAAAACTGAACTTAAGAACTGTTTTCGATACTTCTACTGCGGAAATATAAAAAAAAAAAAAAAAAAAAAAAAAAAAAAAAAACTCTGCAGTTTTTCCTGAAATATGTCAAAACTCAAGTATATTTCTTTCGTAATGAACTTTAAAAGCAACAATTCTCAGTACTTTCCCTATTAAAAATGGATTTTATCTAATAAATATTAAATAGCCAGGTGAATATAATATTGGTTACGGATAGCAACTTCCATATCCTTTATGAATGGTAAAATGTTACATGAAAAATGCAGGTTTCAGGAGTATAAAAAGCTCTGTGGAAATTGTTTGTGTACACATCAGCAGAAGTATATCGCACATGCTTATTATTATACGTTTGGTAGCATTACAACCTAGTCCTACATTTTTTTCTTCTTTCCACAAATGTGAAAAAGGAAACAGCAAGTTGCAGGGGTCTCATTAAAAAATTCCAGTGTGACAGTTTTTACATCAAATGTTTTTCGAAATTATGATCGATTGTTTTACGAATTAGAGTGACGTTGATTTGGGTGAATTAATAACATTTATGGCTGTAAAGCCTTGCGTTTCTAAGCTCATACGTATCGGTAGCTGTACAACAGCAGTAATCAGTTATTAAGATTCTAAAAATATGTAAATGACAACCAATGTTAATTTTCAAACCAAAATAGGCAGTGGGTGATGCAGATAATTTTTATGCTCATTAACTCTTCATCTCTTAAACCCAGATCTGAGTGTAAGTTCTTCAATTGAGATTGCTTTCTCTGGGTCAACTGAGCAACTAGTTACCAACCTTCTTACCCCACTCCGAGAAATTTGGTTGGAAGTTCAGAACTGACTGAGAAAACACCTACCATTTTTTGTAACACATTTTTACAAGGTGTGTTTTTCCTATAAAATCACAAATTTCGTACATTTTCCAAAATTCAATTCTTATTTTGAGAACCACCGATGTTACTGATACTATTGCCAAAAAAGTGGAAAAAAATTAGGCTTCAGATTTATTTCGGAGGACAGGGCGTGACAGGGCAAAAATCAAGGGGTCGATTCAAAACTGTTCACGACAAAATTAGGTGCAGAGCAAAACCAGCGCGGTATATAATGCCCACGACATATACAACATAGGAAAAGTGAACGACTTATTTTACAGGAAGATATCGAAGTTTCTGAATGAAATAACCCCTGATGTTGATATGTTTGCGGACTTAACGTAGACAAAATATATCGATGACGGCAGCACTTTATAGCAAGTGTTATGCTCATATAAAAACAGTAGTCTTTACCCTGTTAAGTTTAAAATTCGCTACCAGAAGACTTACTGCGTAACCTCACTCAAGACTCTAAACCAGTGATCTTTATTCAATGTTGTTCATTCAAACGCGGAGGTGTGTGATGTCCTAAACTTTGGCAATTTCTAAATACTGATATTTGCTTTGTTTCGAAATTTATCCATTAAAAAATAAAAACATGCTCAATATTGGAAATCTCTTGTGACACAATTTCAAAAACTGAATGGTTCTGACAGTTTCCCCTATTTTGAAGCAACCTCAAACGTCATTTTAAAACGTGATAGAAACTAACAGATCCTATCAACGGTTCTTGAGAGCTAAAATTGCCACCTTTAAATTAATTGATGTTGACCTCCGATTACTACAAGTGATATTTGTCAACAAAAAACCGAAAAACTGGCAGCGAAAGAACACCATTTCTAAAAGTATCAGCAGACACCGTAACAGTAGGTGAATTTCCAAACCATTGTCAACCCTCAAATTAATTTATGATGTCCTCCGATCAATATGCCATTTGTCAACAAACAAACCGAAAAAGTGCTCGCAAAAGAGAAATTTTAAAAAGTAATGAGCAGAATTGTAGGAAGTTGATTTCTGAATTAACTAACAAATGCCATGCAAACCTATACGTACACTCGAGTCACATTATTATCACCACTCACTACTTTTGAAGTCGAACAGCGCGTAGCCAAAGTGAAGAAGGCACGCAAGTCGTGAGCTGGCTTGGAAGATATAAAGCAAGTTGTGCTGTAGGCAAATCTGAAAACATATCACTCGTTGATGTCATGGTGATAAAAAGAGCGATTTGTCCGATTTGCAAAAAGAGGATGATTACGGGTCATTTTCGGGCCAAAGGTAGCAGCATTTCTGAAATGAAAGCGCGTTGTTTTTGAACCGTTCGCGGCGCTGCTGTAGTTAAAGTGGCATCGTGATTGGAGAAATGGCATCATTGGTGAACAATGACGTGGAACCTGCCACGGAGCACCACGCGCTGGCATTAATGTGAGAGGTGAACGTCAGCTATGAAGGTGCGTGAGGATCGAACGGACACGCTACAGTGGAGCAACTATCTGGCAGAAATGAACCAGCAGGCTACCGGAACTGTGTCTAAAACGACAGTTCAATGAGAGCTGCTGCTTATGGCGGCCTCCATTGCGTGATGGATGGTCACTGTAATTTAAATTTTGTTATAAAAACAGATTATTTTTGCTTTATAATTAAATTTGACATATTAAGACAAGACACTTGACATCGAGGAAGTGGACATTTAGAATTAAGCTGGTAAATAATTTTAAAACCTTCATGCAGCCAAAAGCTGAATTCTGCAACTGACTTATTGATATGCAAGTGTTACCCCAGATCTGTAACACTTGAAATTATTTCTGCAATATTGACTTCTGACGTTCGATTAGCTTTCAGGACTTCCCTGCCCTGCACGGGGACAATTTCCTGGCTTTCATAGTTATTTGGGGAGCGGCGCCCCCACGGCCCGAGCTGGACTCGGTGACTGGTCAACATCTGAGGTCATGCCGTACCGCTTGTTTTTTATTTTGGAAATGATGGTGTATGCAGGGACGGCTGTTCATCCAGCTGTTAGGAGTCGCGGCCCCACGATCCCGAGCTGGTTCTGTGTCTCGCTTTTTTGTTTTTGTTTATTTTCTCCACTGGCTAGTTGCCCGCGTGTTGCACTTCTCTACCTAATCGCTACCACGTTATGTACCAACACCCCGGTCTTGTGGTTGCAGCTATCTCTCCACCACTAACTGTTTGCCATTAACCGCCTGTAGTTCGTAGGTTGCTGAGATTCCAGTTTTCTAGGTTCCCTTCCAGGATTTGTTCCCTCTTTAGATTTCTCTTTTTCTTCCTTTTAGCCGGTTTGGAAAAGCTAGACTCTACCTTGCATGTCAAGCTGCGCAAGGAGACCCGTGAGGCGGAAATGGGATGTCTGGCGGCTGAGGTTTTAAGGAGACCGGATAAGTGCCTCCTGTGTACCAACACTCCTCTTCAATCTCGGCTTCGCTGTAAACGGGAGGCTAGAGACTAACCCACCTCTAGTCAGAAATCTTGTACCAAGTTGTGTGCAGGGCTTTAGCGGCTTTAAGGTCGTATAGCACGGCAGGGTGAGCCCGGGGGCTGTGGGATCACGCCAAAGGCGTTGGCATGACGGTACCTGGAGGTCGAAGCGCCCCGTCGAGTGCGTGTGATCGCCAGCCAACGGGACTATATCTGCAACGCAAGCTCCAGAACTGGGTGTCCAGCGTCATTTTCTCGGCTTGCAGACCTCCAGTTCTCCCTTGTAGGGCTCGGTGGTGGGTGGAGGAAGTCTGCAGACTAATTCCTTCTCCTTTTTTCCATGGGTAAACCCAAAAACAAACGCTCCAAATTCAAGCTTCACTCCTGATAAATGATTTGCATGCTAACAGTGTTGACAATTACTCTCCTTCGTCTTCTCAACCTACCAAGTCTCATACCCTTCAAAGATCTTTTAGACCACATTCGGATCAAGAATGTGGAACCTCTTCTTCGGCAGCTGTACCATGTCGCTCCGAAGCGTCGTCTCCCCTCTACTGTTGTGAATACGCATGCTACACACTTAGTTGTAGAATCCATCCATCCGAATGAGAGACTGCTCATTCAGATCTCCATTCTTCATTTCTTTTGAAAGCCGGATCGCCAGAGTTGGCCCTTGAAGTCTGTGAGGAAGCTTTCTGCTCTGGGGACCTGCTTGTTCCAAACTTGTAGTATGTTTCTTTTGAGCAACAATTTTCTGCACCCCACTAGTCTTCAAGGCATTCCTGTCAAAGTGACACCTCTCCGTTTCTTAACACATCTCGGGCAAAGTTATTTTGAGTTCAATCTCCTGCCATGCAGTGAAGAAGAATTGGTGACTCATCCTGTGATCACAAAGATACATCGCCGTATGATGTTTTTGGAAAGAGATGGTTCTTTGATTAAGTCTGTAATGTGGATCTTGACTTTTAACTCCCCGAAAGTTCCAACCGAAATCAAGGCTGGCCACTTATCTGTGGAGTTCGCCGCAAGACTCCCAGTCCTCTGCGCTGTTTCAGATGCCAGAGGTACGAAGGCATTCACAATGTTTCTGTAAGAGTTCCGCTCAAATGGTCTAATTGTATCTTAGTGAGTCACATGACGGGGGAAGGTTGCACTTCTGCGGCCTGCCGTGGCAACTGTCAAGGTGAGGCCTCATGCAGCTTACTCCCATAACTGTAAGGAAAATGCGGAAGGACGAGATGGCGATCCAGCGCCTCAAGACCCCTAATGGTCTTCTCGCACCCTGGCTGCCAAGGCCAAGTTGGGCATACCCACCACCCGACAGCGTACTTTTGCTGCAGTAGTTCAGTCTCTGCCACAACCTGTGCAGCCCTTCGTTCCCAGCGGTTCCAGGTAGGCTTCCTCGCCGCTCCTGGCAAGTTGATCCACAGCTGACCAAGCTGATGCTGGTGGCTTTTCCTGGAGCCTGAAATTTTCTTGAATGCCTGCCTTGATTCTGGGCCTTCTCTTTCGCTGCTTGACTGTCCCTTCCAGTTTCCAGCAGAAAGCCCCACGTGCGGAAGACCCTGCCCTCAATCCAGCAAAGGTGTGCAGTGTCCATCCAACCATCCTGGTTTCAGCTGAATCCCTACCCTCAACCAACATTATAGAGGAACACAGGGGGAGGAGAGTGACAGTTCGTCCCCAGCCTCAAACAACATTGCAGAGGAACATGGGGAGAGGAGAGTGACAGTTCAATCCTGCCCTCTGCCAGCATTGGGGGCAGAGGAGCGGGTGGGGGGTGGGAGGAGAGTGACTCCATCCTTTGTGCAGTTGTGTAAAAAAAAAAATATATATATATAATTATAATAGTAAATTAATAAATTTTTATATAAAATCCTAAATAACTACCTTGTATTCACACAGCTTCTATCATGACTTTTTTTCAACTTTTACTGTTTCTGTCTGTTCTTAATCATTTTCCACGTTTTTAAAAATCTATGGCTGATAGTTCTTTGTCCATGCTCTTTGGCCAAACCTGGCCCTTGCGCCAATAAAATCCACCAACCAAATCAACCAACCGTTAGGATTTTGATCGTTTCTTTCGACACAAATACAGCGATCCGTTAGTTTTATATCACAATACAAACCGTCGCCTGAGGAATTTGAATTGCCTCTCAAACATCACCTAGGTTGCATCTTTTTATGGGGTACTCTGCTTTCAATCCACGCAGAATATTTATTTATCGTATCAAAGGAGGTGCGTCTCAAATTTTAGTTTTGCTACGGTTTGATAATATGGCTCTAAAATATTTGTGTTTTCTTTACTGTGTTTAATGTGAGGACCAAATTCATTGTGTCAGGAGTGAGTTTATAGATAATGGGAGTGCAGCTTCTTTCTGAGGTCGTGTATTTTGTCCTTGAGATAGAAGTGATTTTCATGTTAAAGCGTAATAAATTCAGTTTATTTGGAAAATGACGTCCAGATATTTGAAATATAGAAGATACGTTTCTTTTAGTAGGGTGAGTCTTAAACATAAAAATATATTCTCAGAATAAATAAGATGCACAACGTTTCTAGGGTTAACGCATGAAACAGGGTGAAAAATCTAAATGTCGAAAAATTTCAAAAGTACGTGACGCTCATCATCAATTTCAACAAACTGGCGCTCAAAATGAAAAATGACAGTAAATAAAGCACTAAAGTACACTGATGCAGTCTGCCTTGAAAACGTTTAACGGAATATATCTATCGGTACAAGACGCGGAGGTGCACTTTGTGGCGACAATGACGCTATGATTGCCGTCTGAGCATCTGTCATTGTTACCTGTTGTCTCAGTTAAAGGATGCACGTAAAACAGATTACAATTAGCCGTGGCACACATTTGGCACGACCGGTAGGTTGACGAACTCTGGTGGGTGCGGAAGGATACGAGCAAATAATATTAGGATGAATCGTGACACACACACGCGGCAGGAGAGGCAGGCATCGTTTTCACAATCAACGGGAGCCAAAGTCCCATAGATGTTATGAAATGTAATAACAGTTATTAGCAGTGGTGGCTTTTCAGGTGAAGTAGGTGAAGTGACTCTTTACCTATTTCATAAGGTTTTATTTAATAATTTCGTATTATATATTCTTGCTTTGCCTTTATTAAGTGCCAAAATACCCAAAATGTTGATTACATATCAATTCACAATGCGCGTTCAATATGGAAAACAAGTCCTTATAGGCAAAGCAGTTCAAGTGAAGAGCTGTAATGAGAATGCTTGGAAGTCTGCAGTGTTCGTCCGAGTTGCCATGGTAACTGTGACGTCACCCTCCCCTATCTGCTGAGCAAGTGAAGTGTTTTAGCTTGAGACGTCAAGGCTTTGCACCTAGAGTCGTGACTTTCCGAAGAGATTGCAATGCAACGGGATGGATTGCCAATGGTTCTTTACAATCCCCTAGGGGTTTTTCCTTCCTGTGTTTTGATACATACTTTCCGAAAGAGATTTGTTTTTTCGTGTTTTGTGATGTTTTGTTAAAAACTTCATTAGTTACTTTAGCTTCGTGTACAGTTTAACTGATAGTGATAGTTTTAGTTTTCAGTTTGTATCCTGTGAACGACATTGTCTGTAATTTATTGCAAACTCCGTTCAATCGGTGGAAAGATGAAAATAAAAGAGACATTTTATTTCAAGGACAACCGAATGACTCACTGACAATTGTCGCCAACAAAAAAATCAAGAAGAGCGGTAAAACTTACAATATTAATTTTAAAAATTGTTGGTTTACAGAATATAAATGGTTTTGTAGCACTTCTGCGTTACAAAAAATTATTTTGTTGGTCCTGCTTATTTTTTAGTAATAAATTTTGGTGTGGAATAAATACAATTTTCAGATTTCTTAAATGTAAAACGGTCACTTCACAAACGTGGTGATTCTAGCGAACACTTAAAATACGAATTAATGCTAAATAATTTTGAAAAGAATCAGAACACTATTGCCAATGCCCTGAGGGAGAATATTAGGCTTTTAAAAATGCATTTCAACAAAAGTGTTCGTTTAAATAGACTTTTCCTGCGGACAATGATTGATGCATTACTGTTTTTGAGTAAACAAGAACTAGAATTCCGTGACCATGACGCAGGCGTTGACTCGATAAATCTTAGAAATTCAAGGAATTGCTTTCACTGTTGATATCAAAAAGTCCTTTAAAAACTCAAAATCAATGCGAAACGATAAAAAATGTCTTCACAGGTGACTCAAAAACTATTCAAAACTAATTAATTTAATGTATTTCTGAATATATAAACGATCACGTCAAAAATGAAATAAATGAAGTTCAATGCTTTTATATTCAAGTAGATGGGAAGACATAACTAGACTTCCGAGTGCTCTTTAATTATAATATCAGTTGATTTTTAAGGTTTATTGGTTGAGCGATTATTGGGTTTCCATCTTATAAAGTCAGAAGCTTTATACGATAGAACGTCAGAAGCTTTATACAAAATGCTAGAGAAAATTCTGGAACAGTTTGATTATTAACACAAGTCAATAGGACAATGTTAGGATGGGGCAAGCGTAATGTCTGGAACCTTCACTGGGCTCCAGAAGAAATGAAGCATAAAGCTTCTGAGGCTGTTTTTGTTATTGCTTAGTACATCGTTTGAACCTTGTATTACACCAGAGTTTTTCTAAAATTCCTAAGTGTCGAATATTTTTGGAAGCCTCAGTGTAATTCCTTTGTTTTGTCACCACTCGCTTCGCTTAGTGGTGAAAACACAATACACTCACATCAACAACCACAAGATGCATGCCAACCATAACAGAAACTCGATGGTCCTCCACTTCGAAGTTAGTAAGTGTAATAGTTGAAGATTGGGATAAATTGAAGGAAGTATTTGAATTTCTCACAAATAGTGACCAATCAGTGAAAAAATCAATTCAACTTGCCCAAGGGTTTTAAAATAATATGAACACTTTTGAAATTACATTTTTGGGAATAGTATTTAAAGAAATATTTGACTTCACCGATCTATTATTCGAAATTTTGCAGAAAAATCACTAGATATAAACTACTTACTGTGTTACTCAAAAAAAAAATTATGAAATTTTGAGCCATAAAAGAAACGATGTGGTATTTGAAACACTGTTTGGAAAAGCTAGCAAAATCACAGAAATAAGCAGATCTAAACGGGAATATGCTGCCCTTACACAATAATTTTTTTTTAAATTATAAACAATTGTATTTTGAAATTTTGTACCACATTCTTATTAAAATGGATATAATATTTCAAGACTGTGAGAAACTTACACTACAATTTGCCTGTCTTGCTGACACAACCAAAATTGACCAATTTAATTCATGCTTTCCCTGTCACGCTTTTGAAAATCTACAACAGTTTTTCGGAAAAAATTTTCTAAACACCATAGCCGTAAAAATGAACTGGGTCTTGTATTTGCTGATGAAAAAATAAGGAATATATCGACTCATGAACTTCTTCGAGTGCTTCATGGAGATAAAGGCATTTTTACTGAAGCTTATAAATTGGTTTCCCTGATTTTAACAACTGCATCTTCAAGTGTTTCAGTGGAAAGAAATTTTTCTTCCCTTTAAAGAACACAAACTTACTCAAGAAACATTATTTCTCCAAATAAACTTGTTTCTTTGTCAAAGATTTCTATTCAGATGGGCATTTTGTTGATGTCACGAAGAAACAGCCATTTTATGACGACATAATTAACAAAATGCGAGCTTTAAAGAGAAGAAGAATTGATCTAATATATAAAAAAATAGGTAAGTTCTCATTAACTGATTTTCATTGAAGACAGTAGATATCTTTTAATATTGCTCTTGTAGCTCTTCACCTATTTTTTCTACCACGAGCCGCCACTGGTTATTAGTTGCTTTAGTATTGCGCCAGGGCTAATTGTAAAAAGGTACGGCATCGTACGCTTGTCCGGAGTTTTAAAACCATTTCAATGATTTTCAATACTCCCTATAGTTCGATAGATATCATTTGGCTCCAGTGTATTTTTGTTAAATGGAACCCTGTTTTACTAACATTTAGTAAAAGACAATATTTTCTAGAGATTGCTAATGACTCAGGAAAATAAATTTCAAAGAAATTATGGCAAGCGCTTCTGAATGTTTCTGAAATGCGTTCGAAATTAAAATTTATTTTTCAGAGCAAAAACCGAAGTAAGACAATATTTTTTTTATTTTAATTCATTATCATTTTTTCCGAGAAACAGACATTTGACCATATTGTTAGTTTTCTATTTTAATTCTAAATTTTTTAACTGATACTAATTAATAAACTAGGAAAATTAAAGAATCACTAAGTTATTACTATTTATTGTGTTAAAGACATTTTAAGTACATATTTACATTACACGAACCAAAGATATTTCTAACATATTGTTACTTATAATAAATGTATTTATAGTGAATTCTGCTACTCAGTGACATCTTCGAAGTGTCAGATGAAGAGCTTTTTCGTGTTTAACCTGAAGGAATTTTTATATATTGCCGTATTTGAAACGTACTCTAATCAGAAATTTTCGCCTATTCGTTTGGCTGAATAATAAGTCAACAGGCTGGTAGGAATGACATAAACGCCTACAATGTGATCATCGCGTTTCAGTGCTTAATCCAAAGAAGTAACCGTGCAATTCATAACCACCATTTCGATTCCGAAAGCCATGCAAACAAAGATTAAGCAGAAAGTACTTACGAACAACAGAAACATTTGAAAAACATATAAATCGTTTAAAGTAAGGGAGAGGATTTCAACGAAAGAATCATGTCAGCTATAGAAATTTATTTACAGGCTTTGCAATGTACTTGCACTATTTTTTTTAAAA
Source organism: Macrothele yani (assembly GCA_039090855.1). NCBI lineage: Eukaryota > Metazoa > Arthropoda > Arachnida > Araneae > Macrothelidae > Macrothele > Macrothele yani. Next base: position 52,041,169 of record CM077033.1, read on the forward strand.
TACTATTTATATCAAGAATTGGAGATATTTTTTCACAAAATTCCACATTTCACTTGCATTCTAGGAAAAGGGATTTTTATCTCTTTATGTATGATTTGTTACGTTTTGTTTTTAGGAAGGGCATCAATCTCATGTGAGGAGAAATTGCCAAAAAAAATGGAAGAAACTCTCCAATTGCAACATTTCAGAAACGGTTTCAGGCATATCATTATTTCTTGTATGTGAATCTCAGCTGAGCTTTTATGCTTCTTGAAACGCTATAAAAATAAACTCTTCGTATTCAAATTCAAACAATTTTTTCAAACCTGAAAGAAAGATATTTTGCGATGTATATTAAGCCACGTTTAGCAGGACAAAAATAATATCGTCGGTTCTGTTTTTTTTGTTTATTTTTTGACTGAAATTTTAAGGACTACCGTATGCCACTCGATGGGCTATAACCAGTCACCAGATTCTAATTTAGGGTCACTGGTTTCAGGGAATATATGGAGCCAGTGCCGTTAGACAAACCCTACATTCACACAACACCGCGATGCTCACAAACCAGCGCTTAGACTACTGTGTCACCAGAACGGCATATGTTCTTTCTTTCTAAACTCGTAATGCCGATATAATTTTGCTAACTACACGTGTGGAATTTACAAGGTCAGCTTAAAATGGAGTAATTTCTACTATATGCAAGCATTTCAATCGAGTATTTTTATGTAAAGCTCACTGTCA